>JAPYZI010000155.1:0-86943 GCA_030523105.1 Ophioninae sp. A BG-2022a | reverse complement strand
TTGTGACCATATTTTAAATATACTTTTAGCCATTTTTTAATTGTCATTTGTGACCATATTTTAAATATACTTTTAGCCATTTTTTAATTGTCATTTGTGGCAATATTTTAAATATACTTTTAGCCACTTTTTAATTGTCATTTGTGGCCATATTTTCAATATATTTTTAGCCATTTTAAAATTATTATTTGTGGCCATATTTGAAATATATTTTTGGCCATTTTTAAATTATTATTTACGAACGTGTTTTTAATGTATTTTTAACACCTTTCTCGTGACAATTCGCTTTTTAAGAATTATCCAAATGTTTCTCGGAAGCGAGGTATTTTGATAAGCAATGCTCGGGGAATGAAAGCAATTTGGACGCCGTTCGACAAAACGGGAAGTAAATGAGGTAGGTCGGAGATTTTTAATTGGGACTTATCGATCAAACGAACGAACACGATCAACAACGTGTAGTTAACGATGAATCGTCGATAGATAGCCACAGATAATTGAAAGATCGAAATTTAATCGGCGGTAATTGTCGAGGCCACATTTAACGTAAGGTCGCTGATTTATTCGATATAAACAACCTTACTCATCGCTTGATAACCCAATATTCGATCAACCTTCGATCGTTCTCAACGTTTTGTCGGTACAACTATACAACTAATTTATATTTTTCATTTTTAAGCTTTACTTCAATTCAATTTGTGTTTAATTTGAGTAAACAAAAAAAAACGATGGGACCCCCAATTTTTGTTTCTTTTTCGAATGATCCTACAATGAATTTCCAATGGTTTTCTTTTTTCACTGAACGAATATTCGTTTTCGATTTATGGAAATCAATGGGTCGTGAGTAAATTAAAAAAAAATGTATACTTTTTGATATTTTATCGTTCAAAAGAACGATAAGATATCAAAATCCAAACAAAACGAACCCAAACGAAAAACCAATTAAACCCAACAACGAAGCATCACTTAATTTGAATAAATCGATGTTTTTTTTTTGTTTACAAACTGTTACGTCACAAAAATAATTTCGTAGCATGTCTACTTCGGGTTACAATTGGAGTTGCGTTTTCGAAAAAACACACACACACACACACACACACACACACACACAAAATAAACAAAATCATCGTAACGAACTTTCCCGATGAAAAATAATTGATCGACGCTATTGGAATATTGTTATTTAAAAATGTCTGATTGACAATTTCTCGTCGGTGGCATTGACGAGATTGACAGTTCAGGAAATGTTTATACGAGCGTTGCTTCGGGTGTGAGTCACTAAGTCGCTCGTTAATTATCTCGAATGGCAGCGGGACACGCGCGCACACCCTTTTCGCACTCTCTGCTCACCGTATACCTGTATACAAGTGGACGCGCGTATTAAATTGTTTTATCTACCGACATGAGACCGGGACCGTGCAATCCCGTATCGTTAAACGTCACTGCCACAACCGTGAACGTTACACACTCTTAATTGCGTGTAATTGACATTAACGATTATACCTCGAGTGGCCGCCTACTCCCGAGTGAATTATAGTCAAATTGTTTAATACCTTTCCGAGTTTTGCAAGCGTCGAATTAACAAACGTAGAAACGCTAAATAAAGAGAAAGGAAACTTAGAACTCGCGATAATTCATGTTTCGAATAGCACCTAAAACTGATACTCGACATTCAATTTGGAAAACGTCTTGTGTCGAAAAAAATTTTTTAAAAAATCAAAAATCGTTTGTTTATTACATATTTATTTACATCAATACGCAACAGGGAAGAAATTTCACTTCCAGACTGGAAATCGTTCCAGATACGATACTCGTTTATCCTCGAGTTTTTATTTTTTCGTTCCAATATGTTATATATTTTTTTTAAATATTGAAAAAACATTAAATGTTTAATTAAAACTTGAATATAACAATTCATTAATAATAAATAATAATACTGGAATAATAATAACAATATTTATTATTATCGTTATTATTACTATTATTATATTAATACAATAGTGGTATAATAATATCGTACTAATAATAATAATAATAATAATCTTTTTTTTATTAAAAAAAAAGGAAATAAATTTATTATTATTATTATTATTAGCCAGAAACACGTGTATGCAGAAAAAACGGTCAGAGTTCTAATTTCGGATTCTTCCGTTCTCACCAGATCGGTACTTCCCGCGTACACGCTAAACAGCGCTAATTATCTCGCGGTCGCCGTTTGAAATTAGAAGCAATTTTCTTGGCGGAAAGACAACGAACTTGAGAGGAGTGACTCGTCGTGTGTAAAGACACAGGTACAAGGTGAAACTGGTCTTCGCGTGAACGCCCGAGTTAAACGATTTACGCGCATACGAGTCGTTGCGGAGTGCACTCGAGAGAGAGAGAGAAAGAGAGAGAAAGAGAACGATTCATAGAATTATCAATTCCGAAATCCAATTAACTCGATACGTGTGCGCACGCAGCGTGGGACATAATGATTTCAACGAGATTTCAAATTGAGACGTGAGTCGCGTTTGCGCACTCGGGTGACCAATTAATACTTCCGTCGAGCTTTGAAATTTATCGCTCACGACCGGGAGCGAGCGATAAATTTCAACTAATCGATTACGCGCCATTTATATGGCAAGATCCTTCATCCAACCGGACACGAGTTTACTGCCTTCTAAATACATATTTTCCACGTTTCGTTTGTACTCAAGGGCTCAATTAGAGATTACACTTTCGCGCTTTCCGCTCGCGCCTTTTATCACGGTCCTTTATCGCAGCGATTGCGTAACCGATCGATCCGATCGTTTCTCTGGATTGTACAGGACGATTCAAAAATCACGTCCCAAAGGAATGTCGAAACGCTTTGTTTCGGTTCGAATCAGTGGAAATTCCGAATTAGCCCCAACAATCATTTATGATATTTTTTTTAGTTTTTAAGATTTTCTTGGTTTAATGGTTTTCAGCGGTTTTTACTTTTTCTCGTTTTGTTTTGGGTTTTAGTAATTTTTCAGTTTTAGTTCCATAGTTTTTAGTGGTTGTTTGTTTTTGTTTTTTTTTCCAGCTTTTTTTGGTATTTAGTTTTTTTTGTTTTTCATTTTTGGTTTTTTAGTTTTTTTGTGGTTTATCGTTTTTATATTTTTTCAGCCTTTGGTAGTAGCTAGCTAGTTTTTTCTTGTTTTTGACAGTTTTTACTTGTTTTCGTTTTGTTTCGGTTTATCGAAGTTTTATCATTTTTAGTTCCTTAGTTTTTAGTGGTTTATCCTTTTTATATTTTTTAGCTTTTGGTATTTTTCAGTTGTTTTTAAAATAGTTTTCAATAGTTTCTATTTTTCAGCCTTTGGTAGTATTTATCTAGTTTTTTCTTGTTTTTAACACTTTTTACTTGTTTTCGTATTGTTTGGGTTTTTAGGAGTTTTTAACTGTTAGTTCTTAGTTCTTAGTGGTTTATCCTTTTATATATTTTTTAGCTTTTTGTATTGTTCAATTATTTTAAAATAATTTTTAACAGTTATTATTTTTATTTTTACGGATTTTTGTTTTTCCCTTGAGTTATGAATCTCCGATAACAACGGCGATAAAAATCAATTTGTCGATTTCCCTGACGATGTTGTGTTAAAAAATAAAAGGTTTCTCATTCCGAATGAAGCTTTTGGCGAAGTGATTCGTTGGAAGAAAGCAATAGGGACTGATGGAGAGAATAATTTTCTCGTGTCGATTATTCATCTTATCCAGTCAGGAATAATTACTCGCAGTTCCGTCGCACGAGCCTGGCTTCCGTGTATGCGTCATCATGGTAAAAACGACTCGCGACAATATTTTCATACGCATACGTTGAAGTAGTAAACGCGTAGTCTCGTATGCGCGTTTCACGGTGCGCGAGAGGAGATCTCGTCGCAGGAATGTTCTCCCTCGTATAAGCGTACGATTCCGCGCGTTCTAAACGCCCGGCGTCGAGTAAATCAATCAGGCAAAAGGGACGAGCCGAGCTCGACGGCCACGGTAATTATTGCTAATTGACTGAAACGCGCCGAGAACGAATTGTGCACCGATATACGTATACACATGTATATAGGTGCGAGCAAATCGCACATTTGAACTTCTACGATTTGTGCGTACGTATATTCTTTTCTGGCTGTGAAAGCAACGAATTTTTCATTCGTTAGGACTAAAGCGTTTTTGGGTATTATTTCGTTCCCAGATACGACGATGGTTGATCGAGGCTTCCCAGAATAAACGATTATTTTATTTGAACAATTAATTATTTATCGTCCAAATGTCCAAGTATTTATTTATTGGTCAAATTTCCAACTGATTATTTATTGTAGAAATTCAATAAATAATCAATTGATTATTTATTGTTCAAAAGTCCGTTTAATTACTTTTTGTCCAAATATCCAAGTAATTATGTATTGGCTAGGTATCCAGCTGATTATTTATTAATATTATATTAATAATATTTGATTATTAATTGTCGAAACGTCCAATTGATTATTTATTGTTCGAAAGTCCATTGCATTACTTCTTGTCCAAATATCCAATTGATTATGTATTTTCCAAAAGTCCAATGAATTATTTATTGTCCAAATTTTCAATTGATTATTTATTCACCAACAGACCATTTAATTATTTATTGTCCAAATGTCCTAGGAAATCGTCACTGGATCACTGTTCGCTCTGATCAAATTGGTCGAATGATTATTATTATTTTTTTTAATAGGTATCGTTCAATCGTTATTGCGCGAAGTTTGATATTTATTCGTGGACAAAAATATTTTCGTTTCCTCTCCTATTCGATCTAACGCAAAAAAAAATATGTGCGTATGAATGTCACCGATCGATCAGTCAACGATAAAACTCAAAATCGTACGATACGCTATTTACGTTTGTCCAGTGTTATTTTTCGGTCACGACTGATTTTACTCGATACCGAGTCAGATGACAGATTTCGTAACCTCGATCGAGAGATTTCTCGTCGTTGATAGACAATTTGTGTATGGGAGCTTCGTGATCGATGCGAGATACGCTCAACCGTGTCCGAATATATGTCTCGAAGTGTACAAAGCAAATTCAATTGCCTCGTTATCTCATAGTACAGCATTTTTTAAATTGCCATTATATTTTATATTTTTACACTTGTTATACCATGTTTTAAAATATTTTGAAATTTACATAATAAAAGTTCTTTATTACATTTCTAAATTTTCATTATCAGCGTTCTTTATATTTTTAAATTAACATTATCAACGTTTTTGTTTTTACAAATTTACGTTATCAAGGTTTTGGAATTTTTAAATTCATGATATCAGCGTTTCTTACTTTTTTCATCAATTTTATCAACGTTTTTTGATTTTTTTTTCATTTTACCTTGTCGGAGTATTTTACACTTTAACATTGTACATTTTTGCGAAATTATTTTATGATTTCTTTTAACTCCGTAACAACGCATTGAAATACGTACAGAATTTTTTATTTTTGATAGTATTAGCCCAAAACTTTGTGAGTTAGCGATATACTCAGTGGATTTGTATGTTTGGAATAACGGTTGTAGAATTACGATAAAAAGAAGATAGCACTTCCAGATAAAACAAAGTTATTTTACAATTGGAGGTAGGACCGATCGATTCGTTTCGAGTTTTTTGGCAACCTTTATTGGCCTGGTTCGTCACGTATGCCAGGCAAGGCCATACGCCTCGAATTTCCGTGATAATACACTCCGAGATTATAGATAAGGTTAATTACGACGCGGCGAGAGAAACAAGAGAAGAAAAAGAGAAAGAGGGGGAGGGGAGCTAATCTTGGTGAAGTTATCGTATATATCTTTCGTGCCGTGTCTAAAACGTGATGGCACACGGGTAGCGGCGGCTTTCCTTTTTTTTTTTTCTTTCGACAAATTCCCCATTGGCCTGCCCTTATTCATATTTACACGCATCACCAAAAATCTTATGTTTTCCTGAACAAACAAAATGGGAAAAAAGAGCGAAGAGGAAGAAGAAGGAGGGGGGACCGGCGCGTTGGGTATCAGCAGCCGAGCAGGTCGAAGTGACGAAAACCGACGTGTTTCGAGATCCACCTGGATAAGGGATGATCGAGTACTTCAATTATACTTCGGGCTCAAAAACAAAAAGTATCAGGTTACATGGCCCAAACCGGACTAAACGCCCGTTTGTATCATGCGTTAACGCGACTGCAACAATCCGTGCAAATTCTTACAGCTGTTCATATATAGGGTGGCTCTCAAACGCAATGAAGAGGAACAGCGAGATTCCCTGTTCATCCTCGTCTCGTTTTTGTTTATCTACATAAATAAAAATGAAGCGTTAATTGTGTTGCCATAAGAGCAAAACTCGAGAACGTCTGGATCAATTTAGCTAATTTAAAAAATAATATTCCTTCAAGTTCGAGGAAAATTCTTGTGAAGAGACAAATTCGAAAAATTGCCCGGAAAACGTAAAAACTGCAATTTGTTTTTTCTAATACAGTGTTCTTTGATGTGGTTGACATAAATAATAAAAAAAAATAACAACAAAGATAATATAAGGATTGAATTGGCTGGTAAGTTGACTCGCTATTTGTCAATTTTAGAGTTGACAGACTATCGATGAGTAATTTTTCACAAAATATATTTGCTCAGCTGACAAACAAGTTCCTCGATTTAACATTGGTTAGTTGGTTTTTTTTGTTTCGTGTGTGATTCCATTTATACTCGTGCCAGATGATTATTGGAACAGACAAGTTTGTGGGATCGTAACGAGGTTTTCTAAGTTATTATTTTGTCTGGATCCACTAGATTTCTGTAGGTATATAATTATTATTATTTATCAATAATTATAAATAATAATGATTGCAGTACAAATAAATGTAACGTATATTTGACAGAATGAAACAAAAAAATACATTATAAAGAAATTATAATTTGGTCGAAAGATATATATTTTTTTGCTAACAATTTTCTTTGAAAATTCGTACTTGAAATGAGATGCGACCAACAGGAATACTTTGCGGTATAGTCAGAATCATTGACGAAAATATCGGAATTCCTGGGGTTTTTCATATTCCCCATGGTAACCGTGGATCGATAATCGATTCGTTATACACGAAGGCGGGGATTCGCAGACAATTTTCAAGTCGATGAAAAGAAGAGAGCCCTTCCGGTTACTCGCGAGAACGAAAGACGAAAACGCTCTTGTCTTCCGAGTCGCTTGTGGATTTCTCACTCTCCCAGTCCCGCCTACGTGAATAACTTCGATTGTGCAATTCTCAGGAAACAATGAGTGAAATCATCGAGGCTGCAAATATACACGGATGGACGCACGCAAGTCTGGGGATAACGCGGATTTTTAAGGGGTTTGAAAAAATCGTAGAAATCTATAGAAATTTAGTCCATCCAGGCAAAATAATAACTTCGAAAACCTCATTAGGCTGCCACAAACGTATCTGTTTTGATGATCATCTGTTACGAGTATAATTGAAATCACACGCGACACAACATAAAACCAACCAACCAATGTTAAATCGAGGAACTTGTTTGTAAGCTGAGCAAATATATTTTGTGAAAAATTACTCATCGGTAGTCTATCAACTCTAAAATTGATAAATAGCGAATCAAGTTATCAGCGAATTCAATCTTAATGTCACTTTATTTTATTTTTTATTATTTATGTCAACCACATCAAGGAACAGTTTGTATTAGAAAAATCAAATCGCGGTTTTTACCTTTTCCGGGCAATTTTTCAAAATATCTCTTCACAAGAATCATCATCTCACTTCAAGAAACAACAAAAAAATTATCTATATTGGTCCAGCCGTCCTCGAGTTTCAGACTCGGCAACACATTTAGCGATTTATTTTTACATATATACACATATACATGTATGTGTGTTTGTGAACACAGAACGCCTACGCAGAGAGCTACAGGTTGTTCGGGTGCACAAGGAGGTTATATCGGGCGCGGGTTTCTTCTTGTTCTTATCGGTGGGAAAAGGTAGCCAACGCGAGGCTTGTCGAATCCGAGAGGTAACTAAGCGAGAAAAAGGAGAAGTGCTAGGCATCGGGAGAGAGAGGGACAAAAAAGAAAGGTGAAAAAAAACAAGCAAACGAGAGGGAAATCTTTCGCGAGAGGAGGACGAGCACGAATTCTCAGGTAGATCGGAGTAAATAAGAAGTGGCAAAGCTCGGATCGTCGTTCCTCTCTCTTTGTCCTCCTTGAGTTCTTTTTCGTTGTTCCTGTTCCTGTTCCTGTTGTTGTTATTGTTGTTGTTGTTGTTGTTGTTATTGTTGTTGTTGTTGTTGTTGGTATACGCGTTGGACGCACGTGCAGCGGATCGAGCGAGAAGACAGGACGAAGAAAAAGAGGTTGGAGGAACGAGAAAGAAAGGAAGAAAGAATGAGGGAACCGAGGGAGCAGGTTGGCGAAGAAGCATTGGCCGGGCAAAGTGTTTAAGAGTGCTATCTCCTTGGCTATTAGTCTTTCTTGGTGTGTGGCCCCGGGGTCTCACACAAGAAGCTATCCCTCGCCTTCGACTCTCCCGGTCCTCCGTATACGCGGAGCTTCATCCGCAACTTCAATGGGACCGAGGGAGAACGCGATAGAGTAGCAAGGGTTGAGTTAAGTAGCTCGCTATCGGGACTCACCATCTTGGGAAAAAAACAACAACAAAGCCAAAAGAAAAAAATAGAAAAAAAAACAATCCGACCCTTGACCCTGTATGACTTCAAAGTTTGCATCCTCTTTTTTCATCCCGCTATTTTTCGTGACAGATTTGGAGGTACCGCTGGATGGACGTTGAATCATCGAAATTCTCGATGTTTTGAGGAAATATCATAATTCTTCGAGGAAATGAAAAATCGTAGTTACTTTTTTATTGTTACATTTATGTCGAATTTAAATTATTCGATTTTAAGATTCATAGTTGTCTATAGAACGATAATGCTTAAATTATCGTAGTTTTTTTTCACTCGATAATTCAGTAGTTGTAAAAAAGCCATTCGTTAAATCCACCCATCCGTATATCCAAAAATTCACTTTTTTTTTCGTCGATAAAAGTTGACTACCGGATTTTCGTGGAATTAAGGAATTTTTTGGTTACAAGCTAGTTACGCATTAAAAAATCCAAACTTCGGAGTGAAGCTCATTATTTATTGCTTTCAATACTTGCAAATGTGCCCAAAATTATTTCTATCTACTATCAAAGATACCGTAAATATAAAAATAAATATAAATATAAATATAAATATAAACATAAATATAAATATAAATATAAATATAAATATAAATATAAACATAAATATAAATATAAATATAAATATAAATATAAATATAAATATATATAAATACAAATAAGGCAAAACAATTACACCCTAATTAAAGTTAAAGTACCGAGTTAACCACGATCAAGGAACCAAGCATACACCGTAACTCAACCCATCCATATTTCGTATCACCGAAATTTGAGCCGAAAAGGAAAAACCCTAACTGGGTCTTGGCTCATTCGATGGAACTTCTTCACCGTCCTGTCTCTCCCTCGCCCTCTGATCCGTTTTTTTTTTGTTTTTTTTTTTTCGTCAACGTTCTTTTTTCTTTCTACTCGCTCGTTCGATATACGCTGCTTGATGGATCGTGTCGTTCGTCGAAGGTAATCGGCCGTTGTCGTGGTCACGCGCGCTAAGGAATTAGTTCTGCGAATTCGACAAGCCAATTTTTACATCGCACGATCGGCAAAAGCGAGAGAGACAGGGAGAATGAAAGAGAGAAGAGGAGGACGAAGGGAGGGAGGGCGGGAGAGATCGAGAGGGAAAGAGCTTCTCGTGTACATTAAACGTACAATATAATACACCGAGAGCCACACGTACACACAAAACGAGACAGGCGTGTGATCGCGGTGTATCGAAAATTTTGATCGAGGGTCGGCGCGTGCCGTTTCCTTGATGGGTCGTTTTATTATACGCAAACACACACACACATATATATATATATATATATATATAAGCTATCCATAAACACTGCAGACGACAGTCGAGGAAACTTTGACGGATGAATAAAGGGACCCAATGAATTGATTTGTTACGTCAGACATTATATCGAAGAAAGGGATATTGTAGGTTAGGCAAGTGGAATAGTGTCGATATTGGGAACGAAATATCGTAATTGCCGAATTTTCTTATCGATTACCATTTTCCATTAGCTTTCCATCAACTGGCCGCGCATTAGGATCGTAGCAGTTACAAGTCTGTTAAAATAGCTATTGAACATTGAATTTCAGCCTTTTCAGCAACTTTGGTGAATTCCCGATGAAACCCGGAAATTGAATTACGATATCGGCGTCGTTAAGAATGATGTCTGAATCGTTCGGTGAACGAGTAACTTTTCCTCTGGCGTAACAACATACCGGATTCCTCGGTGGAACATTCGCGATCAAGAGACGTTCCAACGGGCAAGGATCGTCAACTCGTACGATTGGACAGCTGATAGATGAAGACATCGATAAAAAAAAAAAAAGGGGGGAGCCTCTGGATCAAAAGGTGGCGCATACGTCAGCTCTGAACGAATAACGGAACTGAATGAATGAGGGATACGCGAGATAAGGAGCCAGTGAACACGAGATGAAGAAAAGTGAACCAACTCTACGAGGAAAAATAGAAGATCTGATCGATGGCGGGTCATCAGTGGGATTTATGCTTCGTGCCTTACGTCGCGTCTTCCTCTCGTCTCGTATACATACTCAGCAGTCGGACTTGATGAAAAAGAAAGACAACAAAAATATGAACGAGAGTGTGAGAAAGAAGCTGTACAGGGTACGTTTTGTATCACAAGGAGTTTTTTCAAGGACCCTGACGAGTATGCGCCACTCTACTACCGTTCTTCTCCCTCTCCCCCCATTCCTCCTCCCGCCTCATCGTCTTCTTCCCATTGAGACACCACGGTCTTGACGAGAAAAAATCGAGAATGACCCGCGAGCGCGTGGGTCGAACTTGACCAACGGTTCATCTTTGCTTCGTTCTTTCTTTCCTCTTACTTTTTGTCCCCCCTCCCATCCTCGACCCCACTCTCGTGCCATTCACATCTTCGGTATAAAAAGTCCCATTGTCTATATCATTATCACGTACCCCCCCCCCCCCCCCCCCCCCCCCCCCCCCCCCCCCCCCCCCCCCCCCCCCCCCCCTCCCCCCCCCCCCCCCCCCCCGCCCGCCGAGTTTGCTCACCTCGTCGAATGTGCATTTCACCCTGTCTCCCCTCGTTCGTGCACACTCCCGTTCTTCCGTTTCTATCCTCGTCCACACACACACATACACACGTCCGTACGAAATCCTTTTCTTCTCGTTCCTCATACTTGGAGCTTTATCAACAATCTTTTATATCCGTCAAAATATACTCCCGAGCATATTTTACACTCCGCATACGCGGACTGTATATCCAGATACAGGGTGTCCCAAAAATCGATGAAGTATAATAAATATCACCTAACCAACGAAGTATAATAAATAATACATCATGTTCAGAGATTGTCGCCGTTTTATATCGTTTTATATATAAAAAAAACCTATTTGGGACTTCAGATCAGGGTATAGTATTTTAATTTAGAGGAATTTGTTTTGTAATTACGGTAAACGATAGGAATTACTTTATTTTAGGTTAATATATTTTCGTTATATAAATATTTGAAAAACATTATAGTGTATTTACATATATGCATATATATAACATTTCGGATCAAAATATAGCTTACATAGAGAAATCAAGAAGAAAGATTATAAAATTCAATTTTTATGGATAAATGGATTTGAACGTAAACTTAACGAATGAATTAATTTGATGTAATAATTAAGTATGTACATATTGGCGTTATTTTTATTAAAAATGAAACAAGTCGTACCAATAAAGAAAATAATATTTCTGTCATCAGGAATAATCGTTGAGAATCAAATATTTTGTAAGGTTTGAAAAAAAAGTTCGAGGAACTTGAAAACTGAGGTTTGAGGTAATATTTGGTTATTCCGGATCGTCTCGACTTGGGCTTTAACGAAAGTGCGATATTACCGTTGTTTTTTGGGACACCCTGTACGATATACACAAAACCAAGATGAGATCGATGCATGGTCGTCAACAGGATTTATGTCTCGAGCCTTCCGTGGGGGGGGGGGGGGGAAGGATCAGGCTCTCGAAATGCCTGCGCTCGAGGATGTATATAGGTATCGTGAAAGACAGGGGGCCCCGAAAAAGTTTGAAGGACCTCGAGGTCGAAGGAGTCGAGAAATTCGAACGGGCCTGTTGAAACGAAACATCCCCGGGTTAACACGAATGCATACGTGTACGCGGTTCCTTGAACATCCACCTTCCTCTCCCCATCGGCCGCAGTGGCCGATCTCTTGATGGCTAACCAGGAAGAATTTACGCCGTTTCGCGTCCTGCCCGCCTCGTGTTTTCGGATATATTCGAGGCGCTTAAGCGTGGGAGGAATATGATGAGAGCGCGGACGTGTGGATAAAGAAAAGAAAGAGACGCGATTATGGAACTATAGTTTTAGCGGTGCGCAATACAAATTCGTATACGCGTGTGTTTCCGTGTGGATATTGCGGCTGAGCAGCAAGGCTACCAACAATAAAGCCTGAGGGCCCCGTTACGACCGCTGTAAAATCTTACGAGGATCGTAACGCGATGATGATGAATATAACGTCCTTTCAGGTGTAGGGAAAGGTAAGAAAAGAGGGAGAGAGAGAGAACAAATCTTTGAACACGCTCACGAATATTATTATATGTACCGTTTTCTCGAGAGCCATCCAGCTCTCTCGCTCTCTCTTTCTCTCTCTCTTTTTATCCCTCGCGAATTCCATCTTTCTTATCCTTCTTTTTTTTCTTTCCTTCTCACTTTTTCTTCATCCTCCTCTTTCGCGAAACATTTTCCACAACGACGAAGTACGATGGGCTCCCATTGATTTCGTTACGTCTCTCCCTCGTTCCCCCAACACCGAGGTGTCTGCCTCGGAAATTGTTTCACGGTAAATCGTTCGACTATTCCACGTTTGTCGTATACCTTTACTCGGACAATCGGTTTCGCTTTGAGATTTTCCTCGGAGACGTTTAAACTCTCGTCGTACGTTTGAAGAGACTGTTCGATTAATGGAACAAGGGATAAAAGTCGAGTGTGGGACCGCACTCGTGATCGGAAAGTGGGTGCAACTTCAAAAGAATTCGAGCCTCCAAACTTTCAGGGTTTATTGTTGTTTCTTCTGGATTAGCACCGAACGTGTTTCGGAAGATAAACATGGAAAATCCTTTTTCTTTATTACCAACACTTTTCGAATAATTATTTTTTTATGACGAATATTATTATACTGAAATATATCGTAGTTTTTTATTTTCAGACTCAAAAAGTTATAGTTATATTGCTGACTAGTAAATTTGATAGTAGTGCCAGAAAAGGATCGTTCAAAGTTGTTCGCAACGAAGGAACGGCCACCAAGTATAATAATGAACAAACCCGGATCTCCGCTCATCCAATGAAGGAATAAAGAATTTGCCACGCTGTGGCCTATTTTACCGAAAATTCATTTTTACAGAACGTAGCAAAGGGAAGGTTCAGCACGAAACGGAAATCCCTGGAAGGTGCGGTAGTGTGTACACGACTGTACAGTAGTCCGGCGAACATTGAAAATCCAGGAGGTAAAATATCCCGCGGGGAAATCGTCACGGATTCCGAAAGAACGATTTCGCCCTTTTGAAGCTTCGCTGACCCTTCTTCTTGCCCTGTGAATCTTTCTTCTCTTTTTTTTTACCCTCGTCTTACCTTCCTCGGTGACTTTTCGCTCGCGAGGATTTTTAAGGGGATATTCCTGACGCGAGACATTCGTGTGGACGATTATGCACGCTGTTGGTCAGCATTTTCGTCCGAAGAATTGTGGAGTCGAGGCAAAACCTGGTCGACTACTGGACACGACGAAAAGAACCTCGTCCACGTACAATACACGAGTACACAGGTAAAAGAGAATGAAAAGTTTGGACTTACGTAGCTTACGCATCCCTTCGTAGGTTCCATCTCAGGTCCTCATATTTATCTTCAAGAATCCACGCTGGGACCACCCTAAATATTTATGCTCACCGATTAGTTACGCGACGAGGCTTCGGTTCTTCAATGACCCAAACTCCGATTATCCACGCTCTTTCTTTATTACTTTTTTCTTAAATGCCAAATTATTTATTTACGTCGAAAGAGAATATTCCAGAAGATCTTTCGCGTCGTTTCGTCAATTAAATTCTTCGATATAAATTCAACGAATTGCGAAATCGCGAACGAGCATTGGAGATCCAACGGTCGAATCGATAAAGATCGAACGAAAAGTAATGACTAGTTTTTCGTTGGGACAACGGAGCCGTCTGTTGTTGTTCGTCCTGTCCAAAATATTTGTGCCGCTCGATTGGCTACGTCTCCTGGGTGTAGGGTTTAGCCAACCGCGATTAACCACGGTCATGGGTTCTCGAGGAATCTTCCCCCTCTCGAGAAAAGCTTTCGATACCATCCTCCGCGGTGACATTGTCCTCGAAGTAGAACGGAGAAAGCAACTTCAGGACGAGGGCGCATTCCGAGGAAACTTTCTTCTTAGTGGCGCAAATCCAAGGGCAAAACACCTTTTGGATAGTAGGCAAGGATGAATGAACTTTTCGACCGTCACCAACGTGAACGTTCGCTTCCCGACGCGTAAAAAGCTAAAGATGCGCCGTGATGAAGCGGATCGACGAGAACTCGAGTCAAGAAAGAGGCGTGAAGACCGGAACCAAACGAGGATGGATAGGGTCGAAATTGTCGAATGTTCAGCCGGAAAATAAGTAATCCTTCGTTTGGGCTTCGCGGACTTTTTTTCGGGGTAATATAGACGCGGATCTCCTTAACCCTCGAAAAGTCTCGGGTTCTGCCTCGACCATGGAGAAACGAAGAAAAAAAAAAACGGCAGTAAAGTTTTTCTCGAGCCGATAATGCGTTTCCGCTTGTCACCCATTGTCTTTCGCGTAGCTAATCGCGTCAGCGGGTGCACCAATAACAACAACTGTGAGTTTATACAACACCGACTGCGCGGGAGCAGCGGGTGCACACTCGGAAGCATCTAACAATGATTTACAGTCTTGACGGCAACCTCTCCCCTCAACGTCCTCCCCGGAAAGGACCTACGAAGCCTCGAACGACATTGACGCGATCGGGACTAACTGTTCGAGAAACGGAAGCATTTCGGGAGAGGGATGGGGACAGCGGAACCGTAATGCCACTGGCATCCCTCCGTACAATATTTGAGGCTCATTTCGTGTCCTTGGATGGAAAAACTTCTTTCACTAGTTTTGGCTATTAGGCGTCGTAAATATTCGACCTGGAAGACTCGACGGATTCTTTTTTTGTTTGGGTTTGTTTGTTTTCTTTTGGATATTTTTGTTTGGATTTGGGTTTGTATGTTTGCTTTTGGGTATTTTTGTTTGGATTTGGGTTTGGATTTGTTTGTTTGTTCAGGTTTTGGTTCGTTTGGTTTTGGGTATGTTTGTTTGGGTTTTGAGGGCTTCGTAGAGGCATCGGATCACCGATCATCTTTTGGGCTGTGCCATCGGTATCCTTCCTTGCAAAAAGAAGCCAACGATTCTTCTCCAAAAAGTCCACCGGAAAGAATATCAACGACATCCAAGACCAGATATTGACGAAAGAGCGATCAAGGGTCCGGACATTGGGTAACCGCCTCGCTCGATAAGGCTCGAAAATGCGCAGGATACACCCAATAACGAATCGATTACGTGGAAGAAAGCGACGTGCGTTGAGAAATGAAAAAAAAAAAAAAAACAAAAAACAAAAAGCAGGGGAAAAAGGAAGGAAAGGAGAAAAGTAAGGAGAAGTCGTGTCGGGTGTTGACGATCGAAGTGCGCTCGCGCCGCGCGATCGTACGGAAACACGAATGCAAGGGGAGCGCGAGGTGCTCTCGCGCGGCATATAAGCTTCCGGCTACCGATCACCTCGTTAGCATCATCGTGTTTCCACTTGGTCGGAACGATAACCGCTCGTTAACGGCGATTAAACGGCCGAGCTAAACATCGGGACCGCCGAGACGAAACAATCTCGGTGCGCTCACGGCGTGAACCACGATTAAAATAAACAAGCTTTGCTCCAAGTCTGTATGCGTGTTTATATATTCGCGTGCGCCTGCGCGATCATTTTGCAAGGGAGAGAGAAACCCGCTTCGATCGCAATCCTTGGATCGGCTTTCTTCACATCGGACTTCTGTATTAACGACAACCGACCGATTCACGTTCCAATCAACCGACACAGCCGTAACCCCCACTCCCACCCCTTGGCGTTTTGTTTATTCGTTTACGGTCCGAGGCGTGCCAAACATCGATACGCTTATCGATATCGCGATCTTCGAGGTCGAGGAATCGAAACTTCGAGAAACAACTGGTATTTGGACTACGCGAGGCTACTCGAATTGGTTTTTTCGCACTGCAGCACCTTGGGCTCCTTGATCGAACGAATTTCAAATTCGCTGAGAAATTTACCCGTAAATCGCGTGTCACGAGGACAGTTCTTTCAAGTTTGCTTGGGTTTGGAATTCTCCAAGTTTGTTTGATAAATATAATTTCTGATGAAATTTGATTTTCAATGAAAAAAGAAACGAACAAAAACTTCGTAATCATTTTTCTTTTTTACACCAGCGTGTTCAGTAAACACGTAATTTTTCGCGTGTTTTTTGAACATGCTGGTGTTTTCACAAATCCAACTCGAAATGACGCGTGACTGAATTTGAAATATTTCAAAAGTCCAGTACATACGCAAAAGAGAAAAAAAACGAAACGTAAGAACAGTTTTAATCCTTGTTTTCACTTCGGTATATTTAATCAATGAAAAAAGATGAACTAATATCAATAAAAATGAGTAGGAATTGGTACTGAAAACTTTTGCGAGGAGAGTGCATCAATAATTGAGTAAAAAAAATGATTTTACAGGAAAACTGGGAAAAACGTATATGCATTTGTTCGAAAATTAAAAGTCGTCGATAAAATAGGACGAATGGGATTTTGATGTTTTTTTTTTTTCGTGTAGACGAGAGGTGAAAATCTATCGGAGAATACGAGAGGTAAAATTTTGATTTAACACCTCGAGAGAAAATATATTTTTTTGTTTCTCCATAGAATACAGACTTTACATTTGGGTTAACATTGGAGGGAGTCCTCTCTATCTCCTCTTCGGTCTTGTTCCCGACCCCATCACGGTTTTCTCACTTTCTCCATCGTTATGTTCCTCTTTCGATCTCGCATGTAACGTCCTCTTTTCCCATCCCATATTCCGAGATGGACCAGCCCTTTTCTCGCTCCCCGCGTTCTCTTCTTTCATTTTTCGTGTTTGCCCGCCTCGTTAACGCCCCGCGGGCAAAATAACACGCTCGTCTCGATCCCGTTCTCGACACACGCGGCGCCGAGTCTTTCTCTCTCTCTCTCTCCCTCCCTCTCTCTTTCTCGTTTGTACTCGCACGGCGAGATCGAGTCTCCTCGTTCCTCCCCGTTTCCTATCGATACTCGTTCCTCGATCTCGCAGCCTCGCGATCCAAATTATCCGAGATCGCAATCGGCCGAGCCAATCATTATTTTCAGACGAGTTTCCTCTTCGATCAATCCGTTGGGAGATTCACGCGGAATTAACGGCTCAATCCTTTGACGTTATGCCAAAAAACTGTGATAACGTTGAAACGGACTTAACCGACCCTAAAAACATTCATTTTTCAACATATTCCGGCGATTTCCCTTCCTGAATAAAAACCCGAAAAACATTCGCGTCATTTCTGGAATTGGAATCTGCAAAACCGAATTTGTTAGGAGAATTAAACTCCACGTCTGGAATCTTCGAGGTTGTCACAAAAAAGAGGCATTTTCAATATCCAATATTTAACCCTCAACCCATGAACGTGGGTCGTTTTAGCTGGGCCCAAAATTTCATTCCGATATTTCTCGATCGTATAATCATTTAGTTGTAATTAAATAAATTAATAATAATTAATTATGAATCAATTAGTAATTCATTCATAATTTTGTTTACTTTATAATTATTTCCTACATGAATATAGGAAATAATTATAAATTATAATTATATTCTTCTGTAAAGAGCAACCGTCAAGAAATTGCTATTTTTTAAAAAATCTCCACAATCTTCACCTACGGTATATCTTGTGAAAAAAATCGTTTTTTTTTCGCGAGGTGCGTAATATTTGATAAAATAAAATCTACAAAAAATAATAAAAATTAAAACACCATTATTTCCCTTAAAAGGTATATTCTAAAGATAAACCATGAACTTTTGGAGATTTTTTCATGAATAATCGTGGGTGTGTTAGCGCGAAGACAAAAACGAGTCAGGTTCACGCGATCGAGGTACCTCAAATTCATTCCTGTTTGGGGGGGGTGCGGCGGGGTGAAACGTGAATCGAAATCGAAAGCAAAAAAAAATGTCATATCCGTTGTCTCCGGTACTCCAAGAGTTACGAGATTCAACCGTGAGGCTGATCGCGTGTGTTCCACAAAAAAAAAAAGGCAGACGCGTCTTCCGTTCTTCCGGGGATGCGTGGAGGGTCAAAAGTGTGAAATAACTGAGTAGCTCTTACCTCAGAGGGGATCTAGTGCAGAAGATTACCAAAGTATCAAATTAATCGGTATTATGAATTCCGAGGTTCGTAAAAGGGGCAAAGCGTCGAGACAATTGGATGGGACGGGTTACGGGGCGAATGTGTATAAGAGCCCGTGATGTTTGGGATATGACGCCAAGTGGTATGGGAATAAGGTAAGGATAGGGGGCAAAAGTTGAGTTGTCGCGGTTGGATGTTGGAGGATGGCCAATGGGGTTGCCAGGACGAAAAGGGAAGCTAGGGCTGGTAACTTTTACAGCCGGATAATCCAGAGAGAGAGAGAGGAGAAGAAGAGGATGAACGTTTCTCATTGAAAAATGTCGTCCTCGAGCCACGCGAGGAGCGCGTCAATAAAAAGCAAGCTTATCACGAATCAGTGGGCGGTTGATCGGGTCCGAGAAAAAAGACGGGAGGATCGCGCGTCCACGATCCGTCTCCTCGAGTTTGCTCTCTCTTTCTCTCTTTGGTAGTTCATTTTGCAGCCCGAACTCGCCCCATCGAAGATTATGACGGTGATGGTGATAGTGATGGTGGTGGTGGTTGTGAAAGGCGACGAGGGAACATCAAACCGTACAAGAAAACCATTAGCAGCCCCGCCATACCCGTGGCAAGAAGTTAAATTAATTACCCGGTGGTTAATACCGGAGGCGCGGTGAATCGAATGGAACGAGACGATAGGCACGTCGAGAACTCTCACGATCACGGCGGTCTTATACATATATAAACCGCGTGTCCTCCGGCTCCTCCACCCGGGGCAAACAACGTCCAACAACGTTTCTTACCTCCCTAGGAAAACCAAACGAGAGAGAGAGACGGAGATCTGTAACCTGTAACCTTCCTCTCTCTCCCCCCTCCTCCTCTTCCTCCTCCTCTATCCACAAACTCCTTTTCTTCTCACTGCGGTTCCTGTGGACGATCGTCCTCCTCGGCACATTCCGCGACGTTCCACCTCGACGTCTCCTCGAATTAAGGCTCTTCGGCCAACGATAAATAAGGGGAGCCAGGAGGGAGCGAGTATGATATCGTATATGGGGATGGAGAGGGGAGCGAATGATGATGATGATGACGATGATAGAAGATCACAGTGTTTATCATTCCCTGGTTGTCCTTTAGCCAAAAAATAACAACAAAGATAACAAATCATACAATTTTAAATCGAATAAACACATGTAACAAACTATAACTGAGTTATTTATTAATGAGAATAATAATAATAGTAATATAACCTAAATACTTTATTGTAGATCGTGTACTCATGACAACATAAGTATCGATCTTTTCATTCATTTTTTTTTATTATGTGTCCTCCCTTTTTGTTCACCAAGCCCTTAATAAAAAAAAGCTCGTTAATCCGTCATTATAAAATTGTCGATTAATGGAGAAAGCTCTCTCTCTTTCTTTCTCTTTGGATTTTTCCGTTCGGCAAACTCCTCATTGTTCTTACTTTTATGATTTATTTTTTTCTCATTCATATAATTGTTTATAGCTTTAATTAAGCACTGTGCTATTGTTTGTTTATGGTTTATTTTATCGTTTTTTTTGTATTATTTACATTGTTTAGATTTTTCTATAATTTATCAATTTGATATTGTTATCATTATCGTCATCTCTCTTTCTCCCTCCCTCTTAGTTTATATTTATATTTTTGGTATTCCCTCAGCTTATCAACTTAATATACTTTTTTTTGTTTATATCTAGTTTATATTTTATTTATCATTATAT
This sequence comes from Ophioninae sp. A BG-2022a, assembly GCA_030523105.1. Lineage (NCBI taxonomy): Eukaryota > Metazoa > Arthropoda > Insecta > Hymenoptera > Ichneumonidae > Ophioninae sp. A BG-2022a. Next base: position 66,603 of record JAPYZI010000155.1, on the reverse strand, counting down.
TTCGTTAAATTTTTGTTTTGCCTTAAAGCGTGCTAGGTCATAATAAATTCCATCGTCATCATCATCATCATCATCGTCTTTGTGTCTTTCTCTCTCTAGATGTTTCCGGGTCGAGTGCAAGCGAACGATAAATGTAAGCAGTATGCATTATATATCTTTCGTTCTCGTTCGAGCGACAAAAGAGGAGAAGATACGCTACGAGAATTATCCTTCTCTGGTTACAAAAGCGTGGTGTATAACAGCGGGGAATATACGCGAAGAGTTCGATCTGGTGCTTGTGTGCGTCTGTCATATTATACACAAGCAATATAGCAGCGATGCGAGAACAATCCTGCATGGCTTCGACCGCATCGGCCATTGTTCTCGTGTTATGGAAATTAATTGAATTTATTTGAATATAAGCATTACAATATTACCGAGATCTCCCTCGCGTCGTACACATCTGACTATCCTCGTTCGTCTTTTCGGATCACCGAATTTAGCCCTCCCGATTAAATGCAGATTTAGATAAAAAGGATTATCAATTATCCGTACATGAATCAATTAAATACCGACGATTTTGCAAACTATCATCAAGGGCCAGTTGAAAGATTCCAATTTTCAAAATTTTCGTGTTTATTTTTTAAATATTCATTTTTCTTTTAAATTAAAAAATTCCAATAAAAAATTCAAAGAATAGTTATTGATAATTATAAATATTTTCAATAGAAATTAATTTCAATAAAAATCAAGTTTTCAGTAAAACTTTTTTATTGAATTTTCTTTTTATTTCAAATAAAAATTAATGAATTGAAATAAAAAATTTAAAAATAAGAAACAGACAATCGACCCCTTAATCGTTCCCCCCCCCCCCCCCCTCGCGCGTATATCCACTTTCTTCCTTCACTCTCACTTTCATTCCCCCTTCCCCCAGACCCCTGCCGTTGTAACGCATTCGATCAGCAAAAATATCCTGTACACGCAGCCCCCAAACGACAGTACAAATATTCCGTCCGTAAATTATGATTTTTCTCCAAACACGGTCTTTCTCCGAGAGATCGTATTGACAATTTATCTTTTCACCGAGAATTGATGCCCGGGCGAATGAAAAGAAAGTATCGATACGTAGGGGAGCCACCAGAGAAAACAGAACGGAAAATGTGAAAGCGAGTGAAATAAATTATACATATATATAACCCAAACAAACCCAAACAAATGTGTATATATAAAGATAGCGGTTACAGAAAATACGTTACGTACCTTTAATTCAAATAAACGCTTTTCGTACTTGGTTCATTTTGTTTCGATAAATTAAATATTTTATTTTTTTCGTTCGATTCATTTCGAGGACTCTACAAACTCACTGATTCCCCCAAAAAAAAAACAGTCAAAATAAATGCATAGCTAAACTAAATATATTATTAGCGTATAAAAAAGATTAAAACAGAAATGTATAAAAAATAATGAAGAAATAATAAAAATAACGTGGACATTTTACTTATACAAGGTGACCGTTAGTTCGACCGATCTCTTAAAAAGAGTAATTTTAGAGGTTATCCGAAACGATTCAAGCCAGATCAACTGACAGAATTGTCTGATTACTGTCTCATAATGGTTTCACGATTACCAGTTTTTTCTTCTTTCATTTTCTGATCTGATATCAAAGTTTAATAATTATAAAAAAATATTCCAATCTGAATGTTAAAATTGGCATAATTTTCAGAAATAATAGGCTTTAAATGGTTTAAGTTTGAAAAATGATCAACTGAGTAACTATTTAATTTTGACCCCTACTCAAAGGGACTCAATTTGTTTTTAATGACCTGTAGAATGACCCTTTTCATAAAATCGATCGAATTACCGGTCACCCTGTATATAATATACGGATAAATTTTGTTGGGCTTTCGATATCGAATCTCGTTTTCATTCGGCGGGTTCTAAAATAAAATGCACGTAGGGGTGGGCGCAAGTTTCTCTCGAAAGAAGGAGACAGTTGACGTTCCTTTCCCACGTCGGTCATTGTCGACCTCAAACTGGTCATCGGATCCTTGCCGGCGGCAGCCACGAAGGAAGGAAGTGGTCGCCGAAGATCACTTTACACACCTGACTGAAGGAACGACGAGACACGTCGACACTCGTTCGTCCCACGCGAATGGTCTGTCTTCCCAAAAATAATACGCGACATTGGCGCTTTATTGGGGCTCGACGAACAACGTGACCTCGTTAATGATATTTTCTATATTCCGATCTTTTTTTCGTTCGATGAAAACCCAACTAATTCGTCCTGAAAGTTGTGCGTTTTCTACAACCAGGAAAATGAAGAAGAATCTTCAAATTGTCACGAAAATCAACGGGTCAATAATGAATAAATTAATAAATTAGCCATGGGTTGGAAAGGGAGATTAGCTTCGATCAGGAATTTGTCGAAAAGCGTGGAAACTTAACGAAGTTGAAAAGAACGATTTTCCTGATGTTAATGTTCGTTCCTGTTCTCAATAACAATTTGTCTTTTCTCATCGATCCGCAGTTCGAAGAAAACCGTGAAAAATGATTCGACGACAAGGGGACATTTGACGGCAGTCTTCGTGCCTCGTAACTCGAAGCTAAACATCTAAAGTAATTTCCCTTGAAGAACACTCTCCTCGGTAGAAATCCATAAAACTCCGTAGGAAGAAACCTCGAAGTGTTGTTCTTTTTTTTATCATTGGGAATGGATGTACCACAAAGAACTCTTCAGTATCCACAAACAATACTCCGATCATCAAAAAAATCATGATCGACCAACGGTTGGTTCAGATGAGCCCGTTTTGAATAAATTTCCCCGGAGGAACACAAAGTGCGAAAGGAGTCGCACATCTACGTTGGATGCGTGATGGAACCTGGTGGGAGGACGTGGTGGAGGAGAAGGGGGCGGGTGGCGAAGGGAAAAAGGATCGAAGCGAAAAGGAACTGGAGGAAGAGAGGTTGGCATCCACCATAGGTCTTCGAGGACCGTATAGCAGCGCCATGACGTTCCTTTGACCCGTTTGACCCCGTGCGCACTTCTCACCATGCATTATGGCGGCCGAGCTCGCTCATGCCCCGAGGACCTTTGCGAGGGGCCAGGGGGTTACGGGGAGCCCTTCCTTCGTCCTTTTTCCCCGGTTCAACCTCGTGGACCAACCAGATTACGTCTATCTTCGTCTCTCTCGCCCTTACCTCCTCCACCCCCGCCCCCACCCTCTCTTTCGCGCTCCCTCAATCTTCCATTTCCTTTTTCGTACTATCCTTCGATTTAATCTCTTTTTCCTTCTTCCCTCTCGTTCTCTCTTGTTCTCACCGCATTATCCTACACATAATCGAAGTCCGCGAGAGACGCCGGGGGTACTCTCGAGTTTTGCGGCTGCTGTTACTCCTATAATCCCTCCGTACGAGAGTGAGAACGACTCTTCGGTTTTCACTCTCTCTCCTCCTTCCTCTTTTTCTTCCCTTTTCTTTCTTTCTCTCTCTCTCTCTCTTTGTCCCGACCTTACCGGAGCCCAGCATCCGAGAGAAGCATCATTTCTTCACAGGCAAAGCAAAGAGAAGAAACCGAACGAAACAGAGATATACATCCGCCCGATCCCTCCTCGCGAGATTGAACGAGCGCTATTTACGATAAATCTTTTTCGTGATTGCAAACTCGGACTTCTTTTGGGGTTATTCGACTGACGCGGTCCATTATCTCAGGCGAGCGATAAAGCAACGGCTTTTCATTTCCTCGTCGTTGTCCATCAATAAAATACGATGTATCGTTACGAACCAACGAATCTCGAATTATCTCAAATCCAAGATGGCTGCGAACGACAGCTTTGAATACCCGGTGGTTTTTCGATCGACGGGTATTTAGATTTTTAGGAAATTCTTGTTCAATCATTTCTTCTGTCACATTCTGTAAAGTAAAGAAGAAATTTTGTTTTTTTTTCTTCTTCGGCGTAAAATCCACATTTGGGAATCGAGAAACAAATTGTTCTCGACTTAAATCGAAAGATGATAATTTAAAAGAAGAAGAAACATTTTTTTTTGCTCTGTGAAGTTCAACTTTAGAAATGATTTAATCGAAAAATGGTAACTCGGTGTTCTTTATTTATTCGTTTCGGGCCCAAATTTCAATCGCAGTGTTCAATTCGTTTCGCGTTACTTCAATTATTCAGCCTTTTTTTTCAAGGTCTCTTATCCTTCTCTACCCTCGCACGTCCATCTTTGTTTATTCACAGTAATCTTCGTCGGAACAACGAATGAATCAGGCATTTCGGGAGCTTCCAATAGCTAAAATTTCCGCATCCGTTAATCCAGATGAGCTCCCGAGGCACTGCGATCTCGTTAATATATTCCTCGTTATTATTCCGTCTCTTCTTCGAGAGACGGAATAATGCCTCATCCCTAAAAGTCTCGCAACCTCAATAATAAGCGCTCTAATCTGTGTAGTTCCCCCGTACGTCGTCCAAGGAAGAAATGAAGAAACAAAGGAGGAAGAAGAGACGCCGCTGTGGTTATCGAAAATAGGAGCGGAATCGCGACCAATCTTTATTTCGATATCTCTTTCCTCGTCTTTCAAAGCCTTTTGCGTTCTTCCTTCAAATGCGTCCGGAGGGCCAGGAAAATTGAGAGATAATGATGATGATGATAGATTTTATTATGCTCCAGTAAAAAAAAACTTTCGGGCAATCGAAGATAGTAATAAAAATATTAACAAAATAATGATATAAAAAAATAACCAAAAAACGGAAGTGTAACAAACAAAAAATGCAACGTTGTAAGAAAAACGCAAAAATGTTTAAAAATATACAGTCTTAGCCCGAAATTGATTGGAGATATACTGAACTCATAACTTAAAAATAAACTAGAAGTAAAAGAAGAAAGAAAGAGAGAGCGAGACAGGGAGAGATAACGATGATTATAGATTTTATGATACTCCAGTTTAAAAAATCCTTCGGCCAATTGAAGATAGTAATAAAACTGTTTAAAAAATACACATATAAAAATTAACAAGATGAATAACGAAATAATGATGTAACAAAAAAAACCAAAAAACGGAAATATAAGAAACAAAAAATACAACATTGTAGGAAAACACAAAAATGTTGAAAAATATACGGTCTTAGCGCGAAATTGATTGAAGATATACTGAACTCATAACTTAAAAATAAACTCAACATAAGTAAAAGAAGAAATAGAGAGAGAGAGAGAGAGAGAGAGAGAGACATAACGGTGATGATAGATTTTATTATGCTCCAGTGAAAAAAACTATCCGGCAATTGAAGATATAAACAGAATCAAAATATAAAGTGTACGAAAATTAATAACAACAATAATTAAAAAACGTAAAAATAATGTTTTTTCTTCTGTTTATATCTCTTTGGTCACAAAAGATATAAACAGAATTAAAATATGAAGTGTACGAAAATGAATAATAAAAATAATTTTTAAAAAACGTAATAATAACGAAAAATAACAAAAAAAAGAGAGAGGGAGAGAGAAAGAGTCATACAGGTATAACTAACCGGCCCAAACGCGGTGTAAAACCATTTTCGCCCTAAAAACTCTAAACGAGCATCCCCCTTCGGCAGACCTTAATTAGGAGCGGTAGAAGAAGCGGCTTCCTGTACCTTAGACAAAGGACGAGTGAGGAAGGAGGGGGGGGGGGGGGTTGGAGGCTCGCGATGCGCACGCACACTCGAGTCCCGAATTCATGGACGCGTCAGATCGAGTATATTGCCATTCGTTCTCTCATCACGAAAAAATACTTGTATACCTGAGAGACGCTCGCACGCGCGTCATCCCGCCGGTGCATCATCGGAACCGGATCTTCGTTCGGGCGATCTGTTCGGACATGGAAAAATTCACTAGTCACGAAAAGCCACGATTGTGGGCCATCGTAACTCTGATGACTCGATGAAAAAGAAACATTGACATATAGAAACACGGGGCATTAATTAAAAAGCAATTAAAACGCGATCTCGTTGTTGGGGAAACAATTTTTTTATGTTTAGACCTTCGGACTTCCCCCCTCCCCCTCTTCCTCGTAGTTTGGACGTGTTTTCTCGAGGAAAGCAGTAAACGCCAAAAAATACCGAATTGAGGGAATGATAAATTTCAATTAAATTTTACGATTTTACGATTGAAAAAAAATGATAAATTTCAACGAAATTTTACGATTTTACAATTTAAAAAAAAAGTTACATATCAACGAGATTTCACGATTTTACAATTGAAAAAAGAAAAATGATCAATTCCAACGAAATTTTACGATTTTACGATTTAAAAAAATATATATATATGAAAAAATGATAATTTTCAACGAAATTTTACGATTTTACGAATGAAAAAAAACACAAATTTTAACACACACACACACACACACAGGTACAATGGCCCTCGTTGATTCTTCATTCGCGATGCAGCGTGTCATTACTCGCGATAAAAAGCCGAGGAATAAAATGCACCGCGAAGGCATCATGAAGTTTCGTGAGAACTTCGAGTCGTCCTTGTATACTTGCTGAATTTTATATTGCGAACGATCGTAAATTCGAGATTAGGTGTACATTTTATTTCATGTTTTTATTTTTTGAGTGTTGTTTTTTTTTCGTTTTCGTCTCGAAGTGAAAATATCCCGTTGGAATGTATACCTTTACAAGGGGATTCGGGAATGACCGGGAGAGGGACGAGGGAGAGAGGAAATAATTGAAGAGGCACGATTTGTCGTTATACGCGTCCCGGTCGCGCCACGCCGTTCTCCGGCGTGACCGATCGTAATGGGGTTACAGGCAGTAACCTCGGCGTTCTTTTGAAGATACAAATGTGCCCGTGGCTTTACGAGTATGGAAAGGCTTTGTGAGAATACGTGTATGTACTTTCGCATTTTTTTTTTTCGTTTTTTTTTTTTCATTTTTTTTATTTTCTCGTGCATATACATTCGTAAACACGTATTTCCGCGTGGTACACTTACACGCGTGTGAAATATGCAAAAACCCATGGGTCGTTCCAGATCGAAACGACGTTAATAATATTCTAAAAATTTCTAGTCATTTTTCTTTCCACCGAACGATATCTTCGGGCATGATTAGCTTTTTCACCCAATTACAACGGTTTTTTGTAATAGAAGCAACTATTTATGAAAACTAGCAAAGACAGTTGGGTACAGGGAAAGACCATAAACAGTGCAAACGCCAATTACGAGAGTTATTATTTTATGTTGTTAACTAATGTAGATATTTTTTATAACAGTTCAAAGTTATATAATTTCAATACTTTTTTTTTCCCTGCAATTATTCTGTGGTTATCATTATCATTATTTATATAACACTCTAATAATAATCGTGAAACATTAAAATAAAATTGTAATTATTAGAACTATTGAAATTTAAAAAAATATTGGGTAAATCAAATTCAATTACAATATTAAAATAAAATATAATACGAAATAAGAATTAAACATATATAAAATTATTAAAATGTTTATATTTAATTAGAATTATTAAAATTTCTAACAATATAATTAATGAATTTTTATTTAAAAAATAATCATAATATTCAAAAAAAATTATATTTTCCAATTCGGAGCAAATCAATAAATTTTTTTAATCGAAGCAGGGAGGGGTGTTGAAAACAAAAAGGAATTGCAAAGTGAACAATCCGAGGTGCTCCTCAGAAATTTCGAAGCCTTCTACTTGATCGGAGGGTGAATGTCCCGTACACGTTGAAGACGGCCGTCGATGTGGCTGCAGCGATTATTGTTCAGACATAACGGAGCGAGCATGCAAGACTCTTTAGCGATAAACGTCTCTAGTCTCATTTTTGCGAAACTTCGAAGGTAGAAACGAGGCGAAAGAGGATGGAAAGAGCGGAAGAGAGAAACGGGAGAAGAACGAAAGGGTCTCTATTGGAAAGGGCTTAGGGCGATTTCGACGCATAACCGTCTGGGAGACTGCCGAGATGCGAGTTGCGCTAATCCCGGGCTCATTAGTGTCACGCCGCGGAAGAACGACTGACGCCCGAGTAAATTCCTCAACACTCAACTTGAATACCGTGCAAAAATTGTTTCCGCATATACGTAGAAGTAAACATAATCTTTTTTTTTTAACCCCCCGAAGATTATTAAATTTTCAATGTTTTCGACAAATCCACTGCTTCTAATGTGGAAATTCATAAACTATTTTGGAATTGAAAAAATCGTCGAGAATCGATCTGAGTATACCCATTTTTGGAATAACATTTTCATTGTTATAACAATCAGTAATTTTTATAATAACAGTTATATGCAAACTTTTAAATAATTGTAATTATCTCAACCACGAATAATCAAAGGAGAAAGAAGTATCAAAACTATGTAAACCTTAAATGTTATTTAAAAAAATTGATTAATATAATATAATTATTTTAATAATTAATAAAAATAATTATCGAAATGTTAATTGTATATTTTAGTAAAAATATTCGTATTATTATTACTGTTGTAATTAAATATATATATATATATTTTTTTTTTTCAATTATAAAGTATCAATAATACGATTTACACGAGGATGCTGTAAAATTGTGTCTTACGATTAACCCGGTAGTGAGCTCTCGAGCTAGGCGAGTTTTTCCGAATAACGGTTCGGGCAGCCCAAAAATAATTTTTCCAGGATAATTCAGGTTTTTAATTCCTGATTTTTTTTTTCGCGTTCAAAGTAAAGAAAAGTAATACCATCGTTTTACTCGCGACGATTTTACGATTCGTATGACTCGACAGTCGCGTCACGCTCTCGTTTTTCCTGGAAAAGTCGAGCTTGCGTCCGTCAAATATTTGCTTCGTCACTTATCGTGCGTCTTTCCAAGGAAAATGGCCCTGGTGTTCGACGATTACGAGAAAAACGTTCGAAGAGTATCGTCAGAGTTTTATGGCCGTGTGCATACACGAGAGGGCTCCAGGATCGCTGGACATCGATGAGGCTCCATTTAAATGTCTTTTTTTACTCTTAAGGTTGGTACTCTTTATCTTTGGCACTGATTTCTCGTTAGTTTGTTTACGATTCGTGACGACCAAGGGTTTCATGGAATTTCGTATCGAATGAATAGACGTGACTGAAAAAACGTCAACTCTTAACCTATAAAGCTTTATCATCGCTTAATCAGCGATCGACGCGATACCGAAAAGAACCGAATGACCTTTGGGTTTTCGTGAAGACTGATCAACATAATCAAAGTTCTACTAGAAAATCAATCAAGGGAATCTTTTCTCGGTTGAAACCTGCCTGTATCGCCTCTCATGAATCGGTTGATGACGTAATCTCGCGATCCTTTGTCTCTTCCCAATGCTGTTACGATTCGCCTCTCGTATTCTTCGATAGCTTCCGTCAAGTATATCTCTTACATCCGCTAATTGTGATCGTTTTCTCTTTCAACCTGTTGCTTTGGAAGGAACCAGCTTAAGCCTTTGAATGATCAATCGCGAGGTTCAACTACGATAAGGGCGGATCTTCATCTTATCTCTCGCCACTCCACCCAAAACCCATCTCATATTTTCATATTTTCTGGTGTCATCGATCTCCCAGCTTATTACGTATAACGAGTACTAACGGTGATATCTCGTGGGTGTACATTGCGTGCCACGTGGTCATATCGGGTTACACGTCGAGTTCGTCCGAAGGCAATCGTTAAGCGCGAGTCTCGAGTCTTCCATTCGGATACTTCGTCGCTTTACCATTATGCTTTGTAAACGAGTTATTTTTACCACCACGATTAATCGTCCCGCAAATTCCATACGATTAGTCAACCACGAAAGTTTGAATTACCAGCTTTAATGAAAAGCCGATATATCAATTGTGGCGAATTTCAAAATTGTCGTGTTTGTATTTGACGAATGAAAAAAGTTTTGGGTAATTATGCAGAAGTAGGGCACTATGCCAATATTGGCGCCAACATTTTTTTTCTTCTACGAACGTTTTCCGTAGATATCAGCATTTTTTTAATTATTTCCACAAGTTATGGGGTTTTGAAGTTTGACGAAATGTACGAGAAAATAAGGAATCTTTAATGCATTTTGGCGGCTAAATCGTTGATGAAGAGTGGTGATATTTATAAAATGAGAATTCTAGAATGTAATAGTAACGGGTAATGATGAATGAAAAAAAGGTATCAGACGTAGTATCGCCTTAAGGTTTAACGATTTGACAAGTTTTCCATTGATGGCCAGCGAGAGTCCTTGTCGTCAATGATTCTTGGTTCATTGAAAAGGTGAATGGCATTCCACGTGTAAGGTTTCTCCTATTACACTCGTTCAATTTTTATTGGAGTAATAATTTGAATAAGCTCATCGTTAACAAGTAACTTCAAGAGATACCATATTTATTACACTACCGATCTTTATTGCACCATCAAATAACTCGATTTACGAGTCACCCAACATAAATACTCGGAGTCGACAGTTTCGGCTGATTAATTTTCGATGATTCTTGAATCAACGAATTTTCTCGGCTATTCCAACATACCAGTTTTCGCAAGATTAAGGAGTAACGAGGTTGAAGAACGAAAAAAACGCTAATTCCGGCCAAGAATAGCCAACTTCGAACATCAATCTGCAAATATATTTTTCGATTTGTTTTACGAGGGGTTTGTCATCGTTCTCACGAGACGTTTCGCCAGTCCGTATAATAAACGAGACTGGTCAATGCCTCGAAGTACCGGGCGACTTTCAATCGCGTTATCGTACGAACCAATCATAATCCACGCGTGGTAGCCTCCGGGTTACAAATTTAACCAGCCCGAGCACACTCGAACTCCATACACACGTATGTGCAAGTATATAACGTTGGAAGAGATACGATGTCGTAAACTACCAGCCTGAGAGAGAGAGAGAGAGAGAGAGAGAGAGAGAGGGACCACATTCAACGAACGTGTACAACCTCGCACCTGTCCACTTGGCTTTATTACCGGGACACCATCGAGTCTTTAAGGTCGCGAATACGAGCACCGGCTCAAAGAACCGATTGCTATGTGTCCACGATTTAACACTACCCACTTCCATCTCTATCTCTCTCTCTCTTTTGGTTCTCTTTTCCACCGAAGCTTCGACAGATATCTCTCCACACGGATATCAGAGTGAGAAGCAATTAAACGATGTCTCTTGCCATTTTCTCTCTCATTATACACGAGTTTGTACGACGCGAGTGTCCGACCATTCGGTGACTCGTATACCAGTGAATTTGTTGCAATCAAGACCGAAACGATTTACTCCATCTGTCCGTAACGAATTGCCGTTTAACAACGTTGTTAAACGCTAAATCCTTGACTCTACAGCCTCTATTAATACGATAAGATTCCGTGGGTTTGGGTTTGTTTGGGTTAGCGTTGATCGTCTTCTTTACAAATTGAAGCCTATCGAAGAAAACTATCGTGATGGACGCATCAAGATCGAAGAAAACGAGAGTAGGGCAGACAGGAAGAGGGAGAAGAGAGAGCGGAGGATATATACATATCTGTGTGTGTGTGTGTGTGTGTGCGAAGACAAGTCGAAGAATGCGTACTTCGAGCGTTTTCTCCCTTCGAAATCTTTCGAGCTGCCAATGAGAGGAGAGGGATCGCGAGAGCCGATGCCGACGAGAGATTCGATGCCAATGAAAGAGGAGCAGCATTCAGGGCGAGAAGAAAAGAGGAACGCGCGAAAGAAGGCCGTTATGGCCGGCGAAGACAGACCGGAGCGTCAGAAACGATTCATCCCCCCCCCTCCCCTCTGCTCTTCCTCCACCGCCCCTCTTTCCCCCACGTGAAGAACGAAGTTCTTTTGCGCGGACTTGGAGGAACTATGACGAAGTTCTCTTCTACGAGAGAGTTTGCGATACCAGGTATATCTTGGTGTCGCATCTCCCCATAGAAGTATATCGATAAATATAAGATATCCACGTCCCGGAAAAATCACAATTCCAATCGGGCTTCAAACGATTTCATCTTTTCACGCTATTTCGACGATTTTCGTACGTTGCGTTATTCCTTTTTGCGGATACTCGTTGGAAACGAGTGCACTACGTAGGGGGGAGGGAGGGCGTCGTAACAGCGAAAAGAAAAATAAACAAAACGATTGTTAGATTTTTATTTGCCATAATTGGATCGCCTTAACGCGCCAAAGCAAACACCGGTTATTGCTGTCATAAAACTACCCACGATCACTTAGAGAAATACTGTATTACACGCGATCCTTTCTCTCCGCGTATTTCTATCTCGCACACTCTAAAAACTTTTCGTTTTGACAAATTATTTAAATTTCCACTCTGAAATTGTTCGTTTCGGTTGACAGTCCTTTGGGGTTTTATTTTGGGTCTGACAAGTGGAAAGAATGAAAATCTTGAGAATGATATCGAGATAACTGTTTTTTTTTTTTTTTTTGGTTTTTTTCATCTTAAACTCAAAAAATCGTTTCACTTTTGAGCTGACAATTTGGGGAGCGAAGTTTGATTTGATATTAGACGTTGAATTCGTCGGCGTGTGAAATTTAAGATCATCCGGATATTACGTTGACGGAAAGTCACTTCGAGTCTCATCACGCCATTTTCCGACGCACAAAAGAAAGAAAAATCTGACCGGGGAACGTCAATAGAGGAGTATTGAATTTAGTCGGCGACAGCGAGTCCTTTTCAAACGGTTATACACTCGCATTGACGCCGGTCAACGTTCAGCCTTGATCATAGACACTCGCAGATAAGAGATACGCGGACTCAAACAGACTCGCTCGTATCCATGTAATATCTGAGAAGTACGTTTGGCCTGTCGTACCGCGAACGCCGCGAAACTTGTGTCAACACGACAAGATCGCGTGAAACGGGAAACGTGACGGCCACCGATAACGAAGAGCCCCACAAAAGATCGCTATTCCCGACGTTCCTACCAAATACCGCGTATTTCAGCAAAAAAATCCGAACTCGGTGCCGACAAAGGTTAAATCATCTTCGGATTCATATTATTACATGGGAGGGCTTGCATTATTTTAGGATTTTGATAAACTGTTTTCTTTTTTGGTCGGAACTTTTGTAAATATGTCTTTTTTAATTTGCGAATTTAAAAAAAAATTCATGTTTTTCTTTTTTCTTAAGAAAAGAATCTTTCAAATTCGTTTCAATTCCGAGTAAAATCATCGCCGTATGAAATTTGTCGAAGACTTAAATATGTATGAGTGATAATTGGATAAAAAGAACAACAACAAAAAAATCAATTAATTCACGAAAATCGGAATTTTTGAGAAGATTCACCGCTTTTTGCGACTTTCGAGTAGTTTTTGAGTGTTCCGAACTACCGCGACGGTGTTTTTGAGTTTTTTTTTTATATCCATCGAGTAAGAAAATTAGACGATGAGAAAAAAAAGGGAAAAATAATAGTATTCAAATTACGTCACTTTGTTGCACTACTATCGATCGATCTATGGTAATTCATTTCCACGATGGTCCATCTATTCCAAACTGACCGAAAATCAGTATTCGTTCATTTCTACTTTGGAAATCAATTCTCGTCGTTAAAAATTCTCGTATTTTCGTAGAACGAAAACTGAAGAAAGAAAAAGAGGAGAGAAGCACGGAAGAGAAGAACAATTTACGTGACGCCTACACTCGGGAGTCACACAGGTGGGACAATTGCAATTCGAGATTGCGGGTCTCTTTCACGGCTTATGTATCTCCGAGTGAGTCTTCTCTCTCTCTCTCTTAATTCAGTTCAGGTTTATTATTATTATTATTTATTGATTCAGGATTATAATTATTATATTATATTATTTTATAATTTTGCTATTATTATTGTTATTATTATTTCGTAATTTTATTATTATTATTATTATTATTGCTTTGAGTTCTAGTTAAGTTCTAGTTTGATTTTACTTCAAGTTTAAGCTGAGTTAAAATTTGATTTATTGTATTTTTTCGTTTGAGTTCAATTTCCGTTTATTTATCTTTATTTCTTCAATTTCTTCGTTGCATTGTTTGATTTAATTTACTTATTTTGATTTTTTAATCATTTTTTATTGTATTATTCTCTTTATGCTTATCTTTGCCCAAAAGTTCGATGGGGCATAATAAATTATATCAATCAATCTCTCTCTCTCCCTCTCTCTGTGTCGTCTTTCAAAGCTCGGTTGTGCCATTGTCAGAATGATAATAAGCGGGCATCGAGGTCCAGTGGGAGGGGATTGAAGATACGTCGAAATAAAAAAAAAAGTGGGAAGCCGATCTCTCGGCGCATCACTGAACAAACCCGAGAAACAGGCGCTCGACATGAAAAAATAAATAAAATGAAAAAAAAGAGGAGGGGGTTGGAGGGAAGGGGAGGAAACATGCGTTCAAGCAAATGTGAAGTGGAGAAGGTGCAAAGTGGCGGATAAACACTAATAAACCTGCACGACTATGAATAAAACGCTAACGAGGAAACCGTATAAAGAGCCCGGCGATAAAGCGTCGTTTACGCGTCGTGTCACGCACAAATATCCCCCTATATATCTCCTTCGTATTTGCACGTATTTATGTCCCAAAGTAGTAACCTAATCCGAAGAAAATTCGATTCTCTTGTGTTTCTTCAACGACTCCCCACGAAATCTATCGTTCCTCTTTTCTAAAATCATTTTGATCAATTTTTCATACGAACGAAAAGCCTTCGCAAAATCTCGAGATACTTCAAAAATAAACCTTTCTCCTGAATATCAATGACGTTGGAAAATTCGTTATAATTTATGTAAATTCATTTTTCTTGTAAAAGTCTTCGAAAATTTAAAATAATTGCGATCTGTGTATTAAGTGAAAATCGTTAATTAAATTCAATTCATTCCGAAAACCCCATAAAATGAAATGAAATTAATGGATCGAATGTAATTGAAATCGGAGTTATCATTATGAATGCTAATTTTAAATACGACTATTTATTGTCACATTTCAAAGAAATAATTAATTTATATTATTGAATTTGAAAATAGCAATTACAAGGCAATAGCAATTCTGTTTTCTTTTGCATACAGCATCGATTATTAGGGTTGGCCGATCTATGTCAGATTTGAATATCTCTTATTACACGTTTCTACCGAACGAAGTCGTTTTTAACGCTGGCGATCAGTGAATACAGAAAGGCCACTGGAACGTTTGGATCGTCGTTAAAATATATTATAGAGAAATTCGGAAATTGAAAAGTGTCATTTTCATCGCATACGAATAGAAAAAAAAATTATTCTGTTTCAAATTCGGGAATTAAGAAAAATAATAATTTTTCAATTCGAGAATTAAGAAAAATAATAATTTATTAAATACAAGAATAAAAAAAAACATTCGTTTTTCAGGTCGGCGATAAGAATTGATTTTCTTTGCACGCGGATCAAAAAATGGTTCTTTTAGTCAATTCGAGAATGAAAAAAAAAAGGTTCATTGATCCTGATGGAAGAATGAACTTGAGGGTGTTTAATCGCGGATGTCTTACCTGAGTCATAAGGCGATCGGCACCCGTGCCTTCCTCATCTTTGAATATAATGTCGGCGTTGTAATTGGGTACGAGATCGCGAAATCGCGTGTCGTGTCTGGAGACCCTGCCCTCGCTGATGCCGCTAGCCGGTATAGTGTTCTCGCTGACATTTGGCACATGTTGTTTAAAAACAAGGGGGGTGAGTTTTCGGAGTATGGGGCGACGTCCACCGCCGCGTCCGGGACCGCAGGCGTAAGCGGCGCCAGGTCCGCCGCCGCCGAAGCTCGGTAACGCGAGAGTCAGTAGTACGAGGATCAGGAGCTTCGGCGAGGGTGCGCACCAGGATAAAGCGTCGAAGGCGCACCCAAAGGTGGCTTTCCGGTAACCATTCCCGAAGTATGCCGTTCCGGTATGATTTTGACGAAAGTTTGGTGATGACCGGAAGTGATCGCTGGCGACGAAGTCAGCGACGGTCAGCTGGTGAGTAACCGACCTCCAGAAGCTTCTATGGTGCACCATAATCGTTAAATCTTGATTCTCGATAAAACTCTTTCCGTTTTGCGACGAGGGTACGAGGGAACCGACGAACCCTCGGCTCTAGAACGATCGGTAAGTGACGTTTTCGCGATCCTCGTTTCCTCGTTTCCCCGAGTTATCGCTAATTTCGAGGAGGTCTCGATACACACGGAGGTGGATGAATACGATATCCCGTACGACGCGTAGTCCAGAGACTGCAACGACGACGTGCCAGGACCGCCGGATGTCCTCCTCCTCTTGCCTCTTACCTCACTCACGCCTAACCATAACCAGGGCATCACACCCTGAGCAAACTCCACCACCCTCGGGCCTTTTTCTATCTCTCTCTTCCTCTCTCTCTCTCTCTCTCTCTCCGGCGATCTTGCGAAACGCCTCTCCGGGTTTTTGATTCGAAATAATCGATCCTCCGATACGTGACACTCGTCGTTCGCCACGCTTGTAAACAAACAAAACCAGCACTCGCGACCTTCACCAATTACGTTGACCAACCATACCCCCGCGTAATGTCGATCAGATCGAAACGATTAAACGATCGTTCGACGTGATTTTATAAAACCGTAGAACCAAACAAACAGAATCAACAACGGAACCAAACAAAAAAAAAAAAAAGAAAAACAGCGGAAACCGGGTTTCACTTCACCGATATCATCGAGAACATTCACAGGACGATTTCACGCTATCGCGCGACCACGCACATGCGCGAAATTCTTCGCCGTCTATCTCTCCTCGCACCAACATAATCGTGACGAAATAATTCGTACTCGTCGAGTATCCAGCCACGAATAATATCCCTGCGTGGATACCTTCGATCTTTCGTCTTCGTTGATGGGAAAAAAAAAAGAAAAGAATGACAAAGGTTTCGCGACGGCGGGTGTCACTTCGCGTGCGATTATTTTCTCGAATCAATAAAAAAAAAAAAAAAAACTGTCCGACGAGTTTAGCGCGGCGATTACACGCGACCGGGTTTACGCTCCGTCCGCCCTCTGGAGGCCCGAGATAAGAGGTGCGAAAACAACGTTGAACAACAAAAACAAACAATAAAAGAGAAAAACGAAACGTGGGATTCGTCGGAAAGTCCGAGTGACGGATAGGACACGAACGACTGCGGGATCTCCCGGTGCACAAGGGTCAGAACTCGAGACGGAAAAATATACGTATGAGAGGAGAGAAGTTGGAAGAACCGAGGACCGGCAGGCTCCCTCGATCGTGTTGGCCTGACGTGACGCGGGGCACACAGTCAAAGGGGGGCAAAAATACCGGCCGAGAGATTTGACGTTTTCCGGACCCGAGAAGTTAGTGGTGGGAAATGCAAGATTGGCTTTGCGTTTCGTCGTGGTGCCACGGCCACCCCCGGAAAGCGATCTCTTCGGTTCCACAAGAGAGAAGAAAGGAGGGAAAGAGAGAGAGAGAGAGAGAGAGAAGGACCTCTCGCCTCCTCCCTCTCTTTCACTCCCTCGTTACCCCACCACTCTGGACTAGAGCCATCCCCCCCACTTTCCCAGCACCTTCTACCCCCACCACTCCCAGTTTCACCGTCGACCACGACGAAGAACTCGAGTTCTGTGATTTCCAGCTGTCGGTTCCTCCGCTACCAACTCTGCGTGTACAAACGTGTGCGAACAACGAGAGAGCGAGAGGTGGGGCAGGGGGGGAGGGGGGAAGAGCCCTCTTACATCCGTGAGCACCGATCCCTACCACAACGGCCTGATTCAATCGGTGAACCGATGACGTCATCGCGGTAGAAACGAGCGTCCATTGGTCGGGGCGGGGCGACCAGGTAAAACGAAGACAGGTGCACTCCGGCGAAAGAGAGAGAAAAAAAATGAGAGACCGGAGGATGAAAAAGAAGAGGGGGAGAACGGGGCACGGGAGGAAGCCAGGGACCGGGACGAAGACCAGGAACAGTCGTGAGTGGAGGCCAACCCGCACTTTCAACCCTGATTCAAATAGACACCATCCACGAATCGCACGAGGACCGACCAACCGGCTTTTCCTCGAGTCGTCGTTTGGCCATTTTTCGATACGAAAAACTTTACGGATTTGTTGGTTTTTTTTTTTTTTTTATGAAAGTTGGCGCTGGTTAGGTTTCTTCGTCGGAATACTGGCTTACCACGCTTCAAATCCAAGTGTATCGTTCGTTACACGCGACACGTGTTGTTTCAGAGATCGACACGTGCCAATGATACCAGCTTGAAAAGGCGTGATTAAGTGCGCATTGATACACGGTTGGGTTGATTGAGATACTTGATATTTCGCTTAAACTTCGTCCTAGAAGAACGGCTACGAAAAATTGAAACGGGTTCAATGGGTAATTTTTAAATACTTCGAACCGCATCGAACTTCAACGCATTACCGGTAAAACCGCGGTAATCTAAGAAGCGCGTTATTGCGCAATTTCAGAATACGATAACAAGTATAAATTGATCAAAGATCGCGACGCGTAACGTTGAAACACTTGGATTCGCAGCGCGGAAGCATCGTTGCTCGCTAACCACTCGGGCGACTCGGAAAAGCGGCTGGTTCGCTATCCGTCTCGTTTGATTCCAGCATTTCTTCGGAAACTCGAATTTTCAGAGTCCTCGTTGGCGATTCTCGAAAGGTCACCGAGCTCGCGTTTAACGCGACTCGAAGCCCCGGAATGTCAACGCGTTTTCTGTTCTCGCGGAAAAACCGTTGTGCTTCGTTCGTTATCTTTAGCCGCGCGTTGTTGAGATACGCGCGGGACTGAAAAGAAAACGACTTCGCTGGCAACGGAGCGCGCGAGGCTACTGATAACGCACAAAAGTCAATGAAAAAAGTTACGCTCGCTGAGGATATTGATCCGACGAGAGGAAGGGATCGGCGACACTCGCTGATTATCTTAAGCCGGCTACGAGCGTCAATTGCCGAAAAGCAAATTTGGATAGTTGATAATAAACGACAGCGATACGATCGCGCCCCACCAGTCTCGTAATCAACCGGAGGTCATTAGAATTCCACCGATTCTCGAACTTTCATAACGGGATGCGAAACGGAGGAAGAGCATCCCGGTATCTGGTAATTCGGTATGAGCCAAACGCTGATTCGATCGCGAGCTCGGGGTCGCGGACTAATAACGCGGTACGCGCCCTCTCTGATTCATACCTGGAAAATATTGTGGCGAAGATCATAAAGTGTGAAATGCACGTTCTCGAGGCTGCAATCCTTCATGCCTAATACGTCCGTTGCGGGACGTAATTGATGGTGCGCACTATTGCGGAGTTTCCGTCCCTCTTTGATCATCTCGGTAATGAATGCCTCGTCAGCCATTTTATCCTGATCGTCGTCTCCATAACCTAAAACGAAAAAATGTTCCTTCTTTCCCGTATCTCCGGGATTGTCAAGTTCTACGAAAGATCTCAGGATATCTGGGAACATTTTCGTTATTTTGGATGTATCGGTAGATACCCGTTGGGGCTCCTGTAAGCGGATACTCTCATTTTCAGCGTTTCATCGAGGAGGGGTGATGAAGAAGGTTTTGTAAAGAAAGCTGCGCCGGAATGACATCAACGTATATCGGGGGCGAAGGGGAGGGAAAGTACGGAGGCGTGCTCGGATCGAAGGGCCCCTCAAGCGGCTCATCCTGCCCTCGCCGGCCGCGTAATGGACGGGGCAAATATTTATCATTGGCCGCGTAATTTGAGGTGCGTTTAGCAAACGGAAGATGCGAGAGGGAAAACAAACAAGGCGGCGTCTACGGGTAACGTAGTCCCATCGACGCAGCGAAAAAGGATCACCAGAAAGAGAGAGAAAGACTTTTCCATCAGTCTGTGCAAAAGCGCAACTTCCGTGGCGAGAGCGAGGATTGAGGGGGGGAGAAAGAGAGGGAGATTTTAGCAGCATTAGTATTGGTGGTACACACACGAGCGATGGAAACACAGCGAGGGAGTGAGAGGTGGAAAGAGGCTCTCCGCGTCAAAGGGGCCGCCTTGGGGTCCCGCTCTGTGGGCCCTCTGTGAGAAGGCACAAACCCCAATAATAGCACCAGAATTTATATACCTGCACGAAACTCGGTGGAATGGAACATCGCGCGAGAGAAACCGAGAAAGGGAGAGGAGACACCGCGGAGGAGGAAAGAGGCCTGTGGTAGCGAGAGATGAGGAGAAGGAGGAGGAGGAGACCCCTCAGGGCTCGACAGGCTTGGATGTATCCTCTGGATTCTCATGGGCGCCAAAAACCAGAGGACTTCGCGACTTTCGACATCGATGGGTATCTCTTACAACAATTTTTATTGCTTCACCATCGAACGATGCGCGCCGATGGTCACCGTGAAAGAAAAAAAAAATCGCCTCATGTGATGGAATTCCGATTCCGTATCTGTCATTCTCCATTAAACTCTTTGCTTCCGCGTCAATTGAACCGTTCCACAAGGTACGTGTCGTTCAGCCCCGTCCCACTGTTTACCGTTGAATATTATTCGAAAACAATTGCCCGAATCGATTATTCGTTTAATACTATTTAGGGAAAGAATTGTTCGTCGCGAATAAGCAATTTTACGAAAATAGTTCGTGAAACGGACACCGTTTGTCGAATTGAACAATACTGAATGAACAATTTTCCGAATTAATAATTTCCCCAATCAACGATTTCACCCGCGGACAATTTTGCTAATAGTTTTATATTACGAAATATAAATAAATAAAATCTTTCATAAATAATTCATGAATAATTTCATTACCATCAATTTTGAACAATCAATATTTGCATTTATGGCACATCATCGATCGAGGCAAAAACTACAATAAAAAAAAAATTTCATATTCGTTTGGGTTTGTTTGGGTTAACATGAGAAATACCCTAAAATATGGGTTCTCCAGCAAGACTGTCGAGAATATTTCTTCCAGAAATGTTTCATTCGAGAAATTGTCCATTCCTATAAACGTTAATTCCAGAATCGACAATTTTTGTAACTATCAAATCAAGAAATTGTGCTCGAAAATGAAACAACAATTATCGATTTTATGAATTGTTTGTTAAAAATAACGGTTTATCCGAGAAATCGTTATCGAGAAATTGTATTTAAGGAATTGTGATTTGAGCATTTGTTTTTGGAGAAACTTTCGGGAACGATGAGAAGGTACGTGGAATGTTTAAACGGTGAATAGCATTGATTACCGAAAGGCACGATAGGTGCATTCTCTCGGATTCGGAACGACACGTCCCTGAGTGTTTGGCGGTCGAGCGTCCGTAAACTTCGAGAAACGAGAGAAAGAAGGTGGATCTTTGGTCTAAGATCCTCTGCACCGGTGTGAGTGTGCGTATGTGTCTGCGCGTTTTCGTCTGTGTGTATACAAGAATCATCCATCACCAGGCTGAACGCACAGGCGGCTCAAAGAGACCAAGGAAGCTCAGTTATCTAGTGACTGTTTGGGTTGCCCCGTCACCAGGCAGCCTCAAACGAGCGGCATCTACTAGACGATCTCTCTAACCGGAGACCCTCTTATTTGGGATCCGGGGGCGCGCACGCGGAGCCTCAATATTGTGAAAGGTCCAGTGAAAAGGTTTGAAATATCTATACCTGCATTTATATATATATGTATATATATATATATATATATATATATATATATAGAAACAGATTCCTTGGCTCGCGTGTGATATACATTAGGAACGAGACTGGAAAACGAGCTTAAGTGAGGCTTAACGATACCAGATCATCTTTATTGAGAATAAATTACATTGGCGAATCACAATTGTATTTTTCCTTCACCGACCGAATGTAATTTATACTTAAAAATGTATCATTCTCATTATTATTGTTACTGTTCATCGATAATTTTAACTTTTTCGTCAGCGTTTACTTTTTTTTGTCTTTTGAGAATATCAGAATTTGTTTGTTATTTGGTGACACTATTATTTTACGATTAATCGAGCTTTAAAAAAGTGGACGGTTTCTTAAAAAAATAAGCAACGATTCTTTTGTAAAATAAAAAAGTATACGCGTCGAACGTGTACCCTGGAGCTTGAAAAAGTGGTTTCGTGAAAGAGGCGTTTTAAAATGTGACGAGCGCACTTCGAAACTTTTGTTGACCTTTAATCAGTGATGCCTGCGCCATACGTTTGACATTCTTGAAGCATTATTCAAGCAATTAAGGAGAAAAAAAAAAAAGAAAAACAAGTTCCAAATTCTAGAGTGGCGTTACCCCTTAAAACGTTCGTCTCTCGTCGATAATGGCAAAATATTTGTCGTAATCAAACATTCTCGAAGAACGTCGAATTTTCTAGAGGAAAAAAGAAAGGACAGTGAACGGCCTCAGAGTGGGTTGGCGATTTTTTCGAAAAGTTTCGTTTGCCGATCGCGCTTGCGCTTTCGAGCGTTCCTCTCGTTCCTCTGAAGTTCGAGAGGAGGACGACGGTGAGGTCCTCTCTTCCCGTTTCTTCGGGCAGCTACGAGAGATGAAGAGGAAGGCACTTTAACAACTGGCGGCTCTTTGAACTTTCGAGACTTCCCTCGGTCGTTCCTCGCTTCTCGATCGGGCTCTCTCACCGTCTTTCTCTTACTTCTTTTCGTTGGCCGGCATCGGCAGAAGCAACCATAGCCACTTGGCGAACCTCGCGTATTTACGGGCGCGAGTGTGTGCGCGAGTCCCCGTCCGTTGGCGTGTGTAGTTTCTCGCTGGCGCGCAAGAAGACCCGGGCCATTTACATTTTACACGCGAAAATACTGTTTATGGCCCGGGCCAATCATCGCGCCCTCCACCGCTCTCGCAACCCTTTTTTCTCTCATCGTCTCGTCTCTTTCGCCTCCCCTCCCGCTTCGCCTCCGTCGCTTCGTGTATATAGATAGTTTGGTGCAAAAACGCCTCGTTTATCGCGAATATCCTTATCCGATTATTCGCGCCAGTCTCGTAAAAAAAAATCAATATTTAAAAAAATTCAATGCCTCTCGGCAACTTCGATACACCTTTGGCTCGATCGCGCGAACATCATCGTGTACGCCCTGTCGTGACAAGCTTCGCCCGATCTCGTGACGATTTTCGCTTTACTATCAACTGCAAATATCGTCGTATCCGAGATGCATGATTATCAGTAAATTTGTCAAGACACGTTACACTGTTAGGTGAAGTAAATAGAAATCCATTATTTTCTGGAGACAACCAATCGCAAACTTACTCAACCAATGACAAAACTGACGCAAAAGCTTGTTTAGTACGAAGTCTCGTCTATCTAACGCCATCCAGTGTAACCCGATCGAACTTATTGATATGTAAAATTTGACAGTTATACTCTAACACCAAATTTTATCAGATCTTTTTTAAATCTTTGAGAAAATGGTATTAGAAAAAAACATTGTTATCTTCATCTCTAAAATCTGACTCGAATTGGATCGAGTTCTTGAAGTTAAGAATTCCAGCCTGGATAAAGAGCAAAATTTCTGTTTGGATTTCAGATCACTATTACTAGAATCCATAATAATTCTGGATCAGGATCTTGGTTGGAATCCAATTTGCGAGGGTTGCGTTTTATTTTTCGGATCCGATCCGTCCTCGGACTGGATCCCGATTAAGGTAACAGGATCCTAGTCTGAATCGAGCCGGATCCGAGACAACATTCCTCCCCGGGACGCTGGGAGACGCCAAACTGAACGCGCATGCTCATTGATCATAGGAGTAAAAAAGATTTCCTAATTCATTGACGAAGTGTTTAATAAATTTATCAAATAACATTTCTATTTATTCACATTTTTCTGTATATTTGGTATCACGTTCGCAAAGGGGGAGGAGGGGTGAGGGGGGCGGTCGCCCATGCTTCTGCGTTCTCCATCGCTCCTAAAACTCGACATAATTTTTGCGCGAGAATCATCACCCGTCCTCCCTCCCTTTCCCTAACTATGGCCGGACACGGCTCAGATTAATAAGCCGGGCGGGATCCGTGATGGAAAAAAAGAAGGTATTAAAAAGAAGGGTATAAGTATAGCGAAGGATGCGCGTGTAGTTGTCCGGTATTCGTGCGTGTACGAAGCTGAAGAAAGAAAAGAGGCCGAGAATGTAGAGCCCCTTCCAAAAGTCAAGAAGGATCCAGTCCAGCATCAAGATCGAATGAAAAAGGAACAGGAGGGAGATATATATGTATAGAGGGGGAGTGAGTGAGAGAAAGAGAGGTAGAGAGGGAGAGAAAGAGAGAGAGAGAGAGAGAGAAAGAGAGAGTGACGAAGGGAGAAATCCTTAGCGATGTTTCTGGGTGTACACCGGCACCGATCCGTAGCTCGTAAGTTAGCACGTGCTCGTCCTGAACGATAGGGAAGCGAGAGAATCGAGAGATACTAACAGAAAAGAATCTTCATTCCCTCCCATTTTTCTCTCCGTCTCACTCGTAAACGCACCGGTTCTCTTCCTCTCCAGTTTCCGTTGGATCCTCTCGTACCGGCTATCGGGAGTTCTATTACAAATCGGGAGACCCACAGTCGGAGGGAGTTCTTTCGATTGCGGATCTGCAAACTTGAACGAAAGGCTCTAGCTTCTGTGACGATCCAACGTTCCGTAGTACAATTTACATTTCGAGGGTGAAGACATAGTATACTAATCGTAGAGAATTTCGAAGTTGTGACTGATAAAAAGAAAGGAATTAAAGTTTCATGATTTTTCTTTATTTTTTTACGGAGCCGAGACTTTCTTCGATGTTCCTTTTCTTCAATTCGTGTCACTCGTTGCCGCGTGAATTTTCACCAGTTCATTATTCGATACGTCAATATTACCGATCGAAGATTAATGACAATTAAAACGAGGTATCCGAATAATGGGGAAGTCGATAAAACGGAACGACGAGAGGGTGACAACGGGGTTGTCCGTTTGGTCCGTAAGGGCCCATAGACTCGTTCAACAGCAGCAGCGCCAGAAGTCCACTCGGTGGCGAGGAGATTTCCTTTTTTCACTTCCCTACTCCAAAGGGGTTCCCCCTCCAGAGAAACTCACGACTCTTCTTCGTGAAGAGAGGAGGAAGAACGGGGGTGGGGTGGGGGAAAGTCGGGGCGAAAGACGAAGGCGAGGAGAGAGGAAGGAAGGTGAAAGAAGTGGGGAGGTCTCTGAGAGGTCTCTTCTGATGCATGGGGAACGCGGTTAGGCACGCACGTTGTAGAGCGGAGGCTCCAAGTCCCGATTCGGACCACACAGGAAGCGGCACGCGCGCGCTCTACCGGGTGGTCAAGCACACACGTCCCGTTCGGGAATTCTCGTGAGTCCTCGGTGGCACCCGTTCGCGGCTCGGGCCCCCTCACTCCGGTGGTCATGCATCGACTGGGCCACACAGAGAGGCGCACGCGCGAACTCTTCCTGGGTGGGCATTTCGTGGCGCACCAGGGTCCCGGGTGATAGCGCTCTTCTGGGGGAACCGCTGGGTTGACTCTTAGGTGCCCAGGGCACCTCGGGAATACCCGAGGACCTTCTCCCGTTCTCCCCCACTATCCGACCAGTCGTTCCACCGTGTTTTCGCGTATACAGACGCACGCTGACGTATCGAACGAGCCCTGGGCTAACCACCAACGAGGTAGCTCCGGCCACGGCACGAAGGTAGCCGGGATCCAGCAGCCAGCGGCGTTCCAAGAGAGCGCTCCTCACTCGTTCTCTTATTCTCTCGCGCGCGTTCGTAACTCCGAGCGCGCGCTCTACAACCTGTTAGTGTCAGGGCATCCTCGTATTATGTCTCACCGTCCTCCTCTACCGACCCGTTCGATCCTTCTTTTTTCGTCGCACTTTTTTTTCCTTTTTCGACGGTCCTTTTTTTGTTTACTCTTCGCCCGAGAGCGACCTCGTGCCTTCCTCGTTCCACTTTCCTCCACCCCTCTCTCTCTCTCTCTCTCTCTCTCTCTCTCTCTTCCTCCTTCGCTCCGCGTTTCCTCGCTCTCTTCGATACCAGACGTTCGTGACGGTTGGCCATGAGGGGAGTGAGAGGGTGGTCTTGACTTCCGTCGTTTCACACGAGCTCGGGAGATGAGGAGGAGCAAGGGAGAGAGTACGAGAGAGAGAGAGGGAGAGGACTGGTGAAACGAGTATCTAGGGGTGGGGCAACACCCCACGGCATCATCGGGCTTCTAATAAGATTCCAATTTGTCAATTAGGGGCAGGTCTCTGCGGACGCTCTTATACCGACACCTTGTTCAATCTTTACCGGTGAGACGACACTTTGCGTGTTGCGCCTCTCGCTTTTCCTTTTGATCCCCTGTTATCTCCTCCAGGTTAGGCGTCTCTCGCGAACCTACCGTTATCTTCTCTTATCGTACCTTCCCTGTGTTTCATTAATAATTCATGTCGTACTTCCCCAGCTTTTACGTTCCAACTTTTAATCGACGATAAGCCTGTCGTATCTGTTGACGATACGTTCTTTTTTCTTTTCTTATTTTTTATTATTTTTTTTTTAATTGAAAAAGCTGCGTTTATACTCCCATGCAGATTTCCTTTTACTCGGGCTAGTGGCGGAGCTATCGTCGCGTTCGTGTCTCGAGAGGTGAGATTGGGCCTCCGAGAGGGTAGGACTACGATTCATCGAGAGACTTAATCGCCGCGTAAAACGCGCGGCCAACCGGGAACCCGCGACTATCCGACAATTTTATTGCGTGTCGTATCCGGGCGTCATTACATACTTGTGACAAGTAATGAGCTCTCCGGGACACTTAAGTTTCCTCGTGCTCGACGCCGGGATCTTAACTCGCCTCCCGCTGGGCCTATCTCTGTATACGCGATGCGCACACGCTCCTGCCGCCCGAAAAGGCCCCGAGCACTCACCGGGAATCTGGAGCCTTCTTCGCCAGCTTCTCTCGCAACGAAAAGTCGGCGCTTTTGTACTTTTCGTTTGCCAACGTTATTTATTTTCTTTATTTCCACCTTGAAAAGCCACAGGCGTTTCTCGAGATTCTCCTCCTCTTTTGCGTCGATCTCACCCTCTCCCGTTCACGGGGAGGGGGGGGGCGGCTGGAGCAAACCCAATCACACTCTCTAGCTGCGTTTATCTTTCGAAAACCGGCGCTGCCATCTTTCGTGTAACGCGTGTACTGCTTCGTCTTCACTTTCCCGTCCGAAAAATTAACGGAGTACCACTCGTTGAAACAAGGGCTTCCGAGGCCTCAATTGACGCTTTCCTCACCAGGGAACCCTCAAATGTATGGGTATTTAAAATTGATACTCGATCCATCGACTATAAATTCAGAATGACGTATTTCAGCCTCGAAAAGAGACAAAAGTACGAAGGTTCCGATCTTTCGTAACAATTTGAGGAAACGTCGATGGCTAATCCGTTTCGCGATGTAAGTACGAGTAGGAACGAGGTGGCGAGTTGTATCGGTTGGCCCGTTGGGCATTTAACGCTGGCCCGATGCTCCCTCCTCGATCCGGTTGCCCCGGAGCGAGCAGACGATAAAGTTTCATTTTTGTCCGGAGCGAAAGGCTTCGAATTAGCAATAAAGCAGAAGCACCACAAGCAGGAGCAACGGTCCAGCAGCCCGGTTGGATTCTCTCGCAGAACCGAAAGACCGAGAGAACCCGTGTATATGCGGGCTGAAGCCTTCGCCTCTCCCTGGCCAACACGGGATGCATATATACCTTGGTGTGCGAAGGCGATCGGTTCTCTCGTTCCCTCTCACGGTAAATACGTTTGTATACGCGTATATATGTGCACGCGTAGCATATATAGAGCGTATAGCGACGAGGAGGTATCCTCTCGCGTTCGTTCGAATCAAATCTTTCGTTTTTTGTTTACTCACCGGCATAGCACCACACCACCAGAAGCAGCGAACTGGTTTTGCCCTCTCGCGGTTATGCCCTCGGAAAAGAAGAAGAACGCCCGAGAGGCACCGAGAGAGGTAAAGAGGCTGCGTCCGTTCGTCTCTCACTCTCTCTCTTGTTCGCTCTCTCTCTTGTTCTCCAACTCTCCCCCTCGAGCCCTGTCTCTATACTTTGACCAGTATTCCCTACATGTGCATAGGTTTTGCCATATGTACCCGTGTAGTAATCGTACTATTCTGCATCGTCCTGCGGCTTCCCGCACTTCTCCTATCACGAGACGATCTTTTCTCTCGAATATGACCATGACCGTTTAAATCGAAGGTATCTTGGAGGTTAGTTCAGTGTCCGTCAGGTGCTGTCTCCAACAACTGGGCTTTTGGACCACCATTCATTTCCCGTTTAGTGGCAGAACGTTCAACACGTTCATATTGCACAACTGTTTAAAACTATGGGTGCTGGAAGTCTGTTCAGAGTAGGTGCGACTGGTAAACACTGGACTCTCGCTTCGTCGAATCCAGCGATAACATTAATTGGAACACGTGTAATTTTAAATACCAACAGATGTAAATGCACGCAGATAAACTTTGCAATTTTTCGACAACGTTGAGGGCTCCCATGATTTTGGCTAAATTGATCCTCGGTAATAAAGTACGACCAGCCATTGAAATCCCACGTGAAGCTACTTAATTAGAGATCTAATAAAGTTAGGAAAATCAATGAGGAACGGATCAGCAGTGTTACTTCTGATACATGATTGCTCAATCGACTTCTCGAAATCCTGATAACTGGTAGTGTGTTCATCATTGGGATTCCGCCCGAAGGAACCTGGTTTTCAGCAGCTCTTCATACACGATGGGATTAGGACTATTGCGGACGTGGATTTCACATTGACGATCTAGGTACTCGGATGTATCGCGTTGACGCAAACGTGCCCGTTCAGAGACAAAGGAATGCTTCTTTAGAACGGAGCCTGCACATTTCGCTTGCGTTCATAGCGAGAGAATAAGAGGGAGGGCAAGGGAGACCAACTGCCACGATCCTTTGCCGTGAACTCGACGTCGCAGTTTCTCTAGACCAGCGAATACTCTCGGTCCATAGAGGAATCCCAAAGAGAGCCTCCCTCTCCCTCCCATTCCTCTTCTATCTCGCTCTCTCTCACTCTCACCTTGTCTCTCCTTCCCTTTCGTTGGTCCACACTCGTTGCACCGGCTCTGAGGGTGCGGAGGGACTTTTGCACAAGAGAAAAGGGGGCGCGAGCCGTATCAACGAAGGAGAGAAAGAAGTAGAAAAAGAGAGATAGGGAGAGAGTCAGTCAGAGAGGTACGAAGGAATAGGCTATTCCACTTATACGCTGCTCGGATTCAATTAACTCTCCACCTTCTTCTTCGTCTTTTCTCTTTCTCATCTCCCTTTCTCTCTCTCTCCCTCTCTCTCTCTCGGCGTGGACGGTGCCAAGGGCCCCATATCCTTCTTTCTCTTCTTTCGCCTCTTTCTCTGTCTTTCCACCTTTGCCTCCTCTCCCTCTCCCTTTCTCTCTCTTCTGCAACTTCTCTTCGCCGCAATCGTTTCTGCGTTCTATACAAGGTGTTCCTTCAGGGTCGATTCCGGCGCTGAGAATCCTTGAAATATGCATGGAATAGTAATACGAAATGGTGAAGAAGAACGTGTGTACCAGGAAAGACGAGAAGGGGTCAACGGTATCGAAGTGTATTTGAAAATTTGTACTTTTCACAAATCGATTTTCCAATTCAACAATCAATTCTACAACGTACGAGTTTTATCTTCTTTCTTTTTTCGAGAAGTTGGATCGAGCTAATATGAGAGTGATGAAAGTGGACTTTGCCCGTAGCTCTGCGAGATGTCACAGTAGTCACTGCGAGTACTGACCGGACAACTGGGATCTTCAAGATTTCGTAATCAATAGCTTTTTTTTTATAACGCGTACTTTTTTCATGTCCAGAAAATTCAATGTTTAACCGAGGGATAGTGACGAAATTCATTTCATCATCCCGGCAGTCGTGTCTTCGCGTCAATGCGGTGCTGTTCCTTCGGCTTGATGTGGAACGGCTTTCAATTTTGTTCACCAAGTTGGAAAGGGGTTAAATGCGTCTGGGGAGCGATAAGGATGCATTCTCTGTCGAGCACAAGCTCTTTCTCTTTTCCTCTCGTTCAACAGCCCTTATTTCTGTCGTTCGGGTTATAAGTTGACACTCGAATTACACGGGGTCTCCCCGCTCAACCCACGATACATTGGGACCTGGAGCTATATCAGCGGATAATACGAGGCCCCCGGTGGTAGCCACTGCGATCGTAGCGCCCTCGGTTCACGCACACACGTACACCTCAGAGACCGATGAAATCCACAGTAGGGATCCCTCAAGACGGTAAATAAAAGGGGATCGGACAGCCAAGAGAGAAAAAGATAGGGAGCTAGAGAGAGAGAGAGAGACAGAGAGAGACGGAGATCTGGAACTTGAGGAGGAAAGAGAAGCAGTAGAAGGAAGAGGTAAGAAAAAAGAAGGAGAAGGAATGAAAGGCCCAGCATCCAGGCGAGCCAGCGTACGAAGGACTCACAAAGAGCGCAAGAGAGAGAGAGAGAGAGAGAGAGCCTGTTCTCTGCGTACACACGAATGCGTCACGCGCGTGGGACCGTGGCTAATGACGTGTCGGATTAATTGTACGATCTTAGCGTGAAAGTCGTAAAGTCGCTGACTTTAAAACGCATTTCGGGTTTCTCAGAGTCGTAATTGATAATCTCTCCCTGTCCTGATCGTTGGACCTCGTATAAACCTCCGCTACGATATCGCTCTTGTTACCTCAACCCTTTTCGTGTCTACGCTCCTTCCCACATTCCCACTCTCCCTCTTTCTCTAGTTTCGTGGCTTTCTCTGGCATGCAACAGGAAATTTTTCTCTTTTCTCTGGCGTGCTCACAGATTTTTACTTACAGGTCTTCAAACCCTCCGTGCGATACCAATTCCATAACGTCCAACTTTATCAGTGATGAAAATACTCGAGCGAAATCACCTGTCGATGTTTTTTTTTCTCAACTAACCATAGACAATCACCAATCTTACATACGAGTGGATCTTGACATTTACTAGTTGCTATTTTTACATCTCCGGTACTTCGGGAATACGTTGGCTGAAATAATTGACATTTCTAATCTTACGCCGTTGTTTTAATTGCATTTTCGTGTTATTCGGTACCTGCTCGTTCATCGATAAATTCCATTGTAAATCCTTCAGCATTTCGTATTGTCACTGCTGTATCTTTTGGACGACAGAAACACGATTTTGCCAATCACACGATTCCAGACATTTCGAAATAAACAATCGTACTTGTGAGAAGATAACTATGTGCCAATGGGCGGGGTAAATACCATGTACTTAATAAATATTACTAACAAATAATAATAATGAAAAATGAACAATAAATCGAAGTTTTTTAAATGAAAAAGAAATAACAATGAAATATGTCGACAATTAATGCTACGTAATACAAAACATCAATAATATTCTATGAAAAATATTAATATAAATAATGTTATTATTATTGGTAATGATAATCAATAATTCTGAGCACAACTACTCGTTCAGAAAATATCGATAACTGACTAGCGATATTTTCAATCGAAATGTTTCGGATATAAAACGCGTCTAGTCGTTCTGAACTTGACGTTTGTTTATTTTTAAAAATTTTTTATTATGGATATTAGTTTATTGTGGATCTTCGGGAAATCGACGAATCTGGAAAATAGTACACGGTACGCGTCGACCCAGCTAGATAAATATTGTGCTATGTACAAGGCGGTGTTAATTAGGAGCACCTCCCCTGTTGTCTATTCGGAGTTTGGCAACCCGCGTGAAGTTTCGAATACGAAAGTGATGATTGAGTAGCTCCAAAATTAGCCTCGGTCCCGGAGCCTCGTGTTAAGCTCCGTTCGGGAAAGTTATACATATACCACGTGGCAAGCGATTGCGAGAGAGATACCTGAAATTTACGGTCATCTCATTCATGCGAATGGTTAGCATTTGGAGGGGGGGAGGAAGGAAAAAAGAGAAGGGGAGAATTAAAACTGAAACAGAGCCCGATACGTTATTTGTGTCCAGTAGTGTGAACCATCTCTAACGATAACTTGTCCGAAGAATTCTTTTGAGTATGTTGACCCTTCGATTTGCCATCAGCGGCGTTTTTTTTTCACGGCGCTCCAAAATATTAGGACCTTGAATAAGTTCTAGCTGTTTTTCAACAGATAGCGGTACCGAAACTGCGTTCGAGACATTATAATCCATCCATCAAGGAGTGCCGTTGCACCAAAGTACACAGAATTGTGGCTGAGACTTAAACATTACGCACAGTTTGGTATTGTAACGCTTGAAAAATAGTGATCGCGATAGTGAAGATAAAGAACGCTCTGGCGCACCCAAAACGTTTCAAGACGAAAAATTGGAGGCATGATGCCTCGTGTCAGACGTTAGCTTAACTCGACGAATCATCAGGGGTTGATAATCCAAAAATTTCGAAACATTTTACGAATTTTTGACTAAACGAAACAGCGAGAACTTATTCAACATCTAAAAAACAGAGCTTTTTTCACGAGTAAATAAATTCGCTTCTGTAAAAAAAGAAATGTCCTTGACATTGCGAAAGTGCAAGCGTTCCAACCAAAGTTGCAAAGTTTCGAAAAAATCATATCCTTCCACGATACTCGGTAGAAAGAAACGTACAACGATTGAAATTGGGACCATGTCCCTTTATATCGAGATAGCCGAAAGTTTTGCATGCCGGAGAAGACGTAAGAGAAGAAGGATTGTAAGAAACGCGAAAAAGCCAGGGGGATCTTGTCGCACGGTTCTGATTGTGAGAACGGTTAGGTACTCGGGGTCTTTCCTCAATAACCGCGCAACCGCCTCGCTCGGTCTCAGTTCGGCCTTCGAGCTTTTGCTCTCTACGACGTAACTGGTCGTCTCACTCTTTCGTTTCCCACGAGAGTATACCTCCTCCGCCGACGTGGCCACCGCCGCCGCTTTCTGGAATGTCGCTCTCCCCTCCAGCCATCGCTTCCCTCCGCGCACCTCTCAATAGATCGCTCTCTCGCTCGCTCGCCCTTTCACGGTATTTTCGATATACATATACGACGCGAATATACACGTGTGTGCGCACGCGCATACGTAATAAAGTGCACGTGTGCGAAATAGCGTATGCTGCGCCCTCTATGTGTGCGTATATGCAATACACGCTACCATGCGCCGCTTCATTCCCTCTTCCAATTCTCCATCTCGCTCTTTTCCCTCCTTGGTCCTGGTGCCTCTTCTTGGCGTGGCGCACCGTCGACCCATCCACTTTGCCATTCGTCTTGTCCCTCTTTTAACATTTTCTGTCTTTCTTCCCCTTCTTCTTATTCTTCTTCTTCTACTTCTTCTTCTTCTTCTTCTTCTTCTTCTTCTTCCTCTTGGACCCCTTCCTCATATTCCTCGTACACTCATCCATGTATGCGCATCACTTAGCATCCTTCCAATCTTTCCAAGACTCGACCGGGGTGCAAACACGAAGACACTGTGTCTTTGCATCGCGTAATACGCTGGAAATCATCGAGAGGGTGTAAAAGCATACAGCCTTCCCCAAAAGTATCACCCACCAGTCTTATTTCTCGTTGAAAACGGGACGCGACGATCATTAACGCTCAGGGTCGATCAATCTAATATTAGGCCTAGTGAAAAGAGATCCATGATTTTTCCAATATGTGGCTTTAGGTGTCTGTATCTCGTTTTACGAAAATGATATTTCGTAATAAACAAACTTTCGCGACTGTTTTGTAATTGGACGACTCTAGAAAATTGTACATTTCTTTTTACTACACCTAATATTCATTCGAAGGTTAATAATGAGTGTTATTAACAATGCCCATTTTTATTTCTTCCTAACACCACCATGCGTTTCGTGCTTCAAAATTGTTATGGAGTGCCTGATACTTTTCCACAAAGCTGTGCATGGCTATCACCGCGCAAGTTGTCGCACGATTTTGCCGAGATTTCGGCATTCGAAATCACTTACCGATTTTTCGAACCGATTGGAAATTTTGGTTTTTATTTCTTGGACGTTGATTGTGAATGGATTGACTCTGATTGTGGGCTTTTACAAACTCTTTGTGTAAAGCAATCTAAGTAATTGTTACTTGATCAGGGACATTTGGTTTTATGATTTATTGACAGAAGAAGCCTTGAGAGCCTGACGTGCAAAAATCGTTATCTGAAAACCGATCAGGATGTTCAACGATATTTTAGTCAAGAAAAAAAACATGGTACCAAAGATAATAATAATAAAATTAATAATAATAATAATAATAATAACAACATTGACTGCGCTAATATAAAATATGGCACGAAGAAAAAGATACAAGAAATGTTACACCTTTTCGAAGCCGACCCGTCTGGAGATCCATATCGCGTGAGAAACGCTTCCAAAAATTGACAAAAAAAAAAAAGATATGTTTCTGCGCGAGAGGGATCGTGCGGCGTTGTGTGGGCGGCGAAATTTGCGCGACTTCTCATCGTCTCGTAACGTTCGGAGTCGTTCGACGTCGCATGGGAGTCAAATGCGGTCAGGAAACTTGATCGATAGTGGGTTGGCGCGAAGGATACGTCGGTGTCTCGAGAAAAAAGAAATAAAAGCGCGAAAAAAAGAAACAACGATCGAATAATAAAACAAAAAGAGAAGAAAAAAGAAAAACGACGAGACTGAGCGTTGCTCCCGTCGACGATCTAATCGCTGTTTGAATTGGCTTGGCGGGGAGGAAAAATTGTTGCCCCGGCGTCCCCCTTAAACCCCCCCCCCCCCCCCCCCGATCCCTCCGGCCGCTCATCCCCTCCTCTATTCATCGCTCTTTCTTTCGGTTCGCATCGAGTGCGTCATTTCTCTTTTGTAAACTCGCGGTTGAACAGTACTTCTCTCATTACATACACACGTCATAACAGATAAAAATAATGGTGGTTTACACTTTGCCGAGCCACCTCGAGTTTACGTTTATTTTACGAACGTACCTGTCTCCGGCGCGCCGGACGTTACAATTTTTAACAAATTCTCTTTCGTTCGAGAAATCGATCGGGTCATTCGGCGTCACGTTCAGAATTGAAGATATACATCGGGCGATAATTAAATTACGACATTGGAAGGGCACATGTAGAATTTTCTTAACTTCATTAGGGCTCTGATCGCGTAGCTTCAAATGGAACCTCGATGGCTGATAACACTTTCCTACTGAGCCAGATTTTTGACGTTAGAGGCAGAATAATGAGGAGCTTCGATAACTGTTTTCGGATTGTCAGAAAAACAGCCATGAAGGCATTAACTGATCGTATTTTTCATACTAACGATAAAAAAAAAACAATTTTTATTGATCGCTTGTACGAAAGGTTAATTTCAGTTGAATAAAATAATTTGAAAAATATTTTAATCAAAAATATTTTATGAATAAAATATTTTTTGTGTCACATGAGTAACACGTGCGTGATATCTAAGTGGATCGAGAGATCGTTGTGAAAATCGTCTTGAAAATTTGCTCATCGCGTACCAAACTCCAATCGGCGTCATTGAAATGTTATTCGTCATTGTGAACTTACGACGTATGAATAATGGCGTTGTTGAAACGTCTAAAAAGGTAACTAAACCGATCGAGTGTTCTGTACTCGGAACATTGGAGATTTGAGAAACGATGCGAAACGTAGGTGCAGAAATCAAGACTATCGAAACGTCAACAGTATTAATCGATGGATCGTTTTTTTTTTTTTTTATATTTTCAATACGGGATCAAGGTCGATGGAGAATGGATGGTGGTGATTCGTTGATGATGAATCAGAAATATCATATAACGGAAGGACCAATTAAAAGAAGAACATGACAGGCGGAGGTAACGCATGTTGACAGAAAGACTACACTTTTGTCTTCAAGTAACCTACGTCCCTCCATCTGTTGGGATTCCTTATTGAATCGAGCCATGTATCGCTTCGCTTCATTACCTTATTAGATTCCTTATTAGTTTCTCGACATTCAAGAAATGTCTCGAAACATTTATAGACGTGTCGATAAGTTACCATCGATCGGCAAAAAAGTATCTGCTGACGTATTAAGTTATCGCGACAAATATACAGCAGCAGTAACTTACCGTTCGTTGATCACTCGTTGAAGTTCCATTTCAGAGATTTTCGGCAGTGTCGATAACTTATCATCCGGAGGTAAAAGAGGTCTAAAAAAAATAATTTCCGAATGTGCTGCAAACCGAAACGAACCCAAATGGGTATGAAAGTAAAATGCGCAAGAGAATTCCACCAGAGGTTCCAAAAAGTACGATGTCTTATCGTGTAACGATAAGATCGAAGAACGCAGGAAAAATCGGATTTTCGGAAATATCGAAAATGTATATTAGATGTAGTAAAAAGATATCCATGGTTTTTCCAACACATGACTTTAGTTATCTGTATCTTGCGTTTTATAAGTCCTATCGGATTACACTAGATGGCATTAGAAATATGAGATTTCACAAATAATATCCTTATTGATCGAACAATGAATAAAGCTTCAATTTTTACACTACCACTACTTGTGCAATTGGATCACAATTGTGGCTTGAAACACTGATGAATTTTTGGCTGACCGACAGTAGGCGGTTTCTTGGCCGCTAAGTCAGGAATTCGTTTCGAGAACAGCAACTGTACGGGACTATTTTCTATTTGGGTTTCAAATAATTCGAAAGCGATTTTTTAAAACACTGAATGCCATTTTAAAATATCCCGAAATTTGAGGAAACGATTTCTTCATCGGAGAGAAAACCGTCAGTAGAAAAACCATCTCTGAATTCGAACGATTGAACTTTCAGATAACTGAAAATTTGGATAATCGAGGTTCTACCCTGATAGGGAATAAAGAAACGAGAAGATTTTTGAAAAATCTAAGCACAACAATTTATTTGTAGAAATTAGGGATACGTTAATACGAAGTGATTATATTACGGGTTTAGGATACAAAAAAATCATTTGGATCGAAACAATTTCTTACGGGACGTCTGCGGATCCATGGTTCCAAATGACGCCGGAAGATCTTCTTTTGTCTAATCATTGATCTCATTTCGTTGCCTTCCTTTTGGTTTTCTTAGTGTTGGTGGAAGCCTTCTTGGCGGTTTTCTTAGCGCTGGTGGAAGCCTTCTTGGTCGATGTCTTTCCAGCTTTATTCGCGTATTTGTCGATCAACGAGTCGAAGAATTTGTTAGCCTGATCGGCACGTGCATTGTTGCGATCTTTTATTGCCAAAGCGAGATCATTCGTCGCTGCGTTCTCTTCGTTTTCGAGCTTCAACATTTTTGACAGCCTCTCAGCTTCCTCGGCTTCTACGGCCCACTGTAAAAATAACGAGCGTTTTTCATTGCTCAATAACCTCATCGTTGTACATAGTTACGCATCAGCTGTTTTTTTTTTCGTACTTATGTACGGGATCGATGTATCGAAAAGAATATATCTACCAGTATTGGGATGAGTTAATAATATTCAATTAACGTCAATTTCAACCAAAAAAATAATTCATTCGATTTCAACAAATTTTGGAACGTAGTAAATCGGTTGATCGTAATTCGAAATTAAATCGCAATTACTATGACTGAATATTAAATTAAATAGAAAAAAAAGAAAATCCCAAACAATCTCAATTTTTAAAATGTCTTTAAAAAAACATTTTCTAAGAATGAACAAATGTGTGGTGAAAATGAAAGCGAATACACCGAAATGTTTATTCGCTGATATATTTACGATTACAGTTCCCTCGAAGATTTAACGTTAAAAAAAAAAAAAAGATAACAACCAGCTGGGATCTCGTAGATGAAAGCGCGTGGGTAATCGTATTTTTCCACATATATCCTTTAATGTAGTGTATTTGATTGATGGAGGTCTAGATCAAACCGCAACCGTCCAGTTTGGACGTACATCACTCAATCTTTATACTCTCGAGAAGTCTTAGTCACGCGATCTATTCTCGTTAATATTAGCGTTGTCCCACGCAAATAAGCTCGACGTATAATTGAATATAAGAAAATACGTTTGCCCGTGAATGCTGGCGAAAGTGGCCCATAAGGGATGCATCGATCGTGCGATACACGCGTTTATTTAAAGCCATCGTTTGGTGTTTCAGGTCAAAAAAAATCGATTTTTGTTTTGTTTCATAGATAACGTCTCGCGAAGAGTAATTTGAAGAAGAGGAAGGTGTACTCTATGATCCAAGCATAGCAAATTGATGCTGAGACGATTCTTGTATTAATAATTATATGTAATACCTTTCAATCGCGTTTTTCTCAAAACACGATTTTTTCAAACTGCTGCCATGATATCTCAAAAATGAGTTAATTTATTCCGCTCAAATTTATACAGCATCTTTAGTACATACATAACTACAAGTTGAACTAAAATAATGAAGATTGCTTCGTTAGTTGTCTTTTTACCGCCAAATAGACTACAAAGAAAATGAAAAAAATTGAATTTCTTTGTTTAAAGCGTAAACAAAATTATATTTTTGAATTCTAACTCTATTTTAATTACATATTTTTTGGATTCCAGATAAGCAGATATATTGACTTCAAAAAATTCACAAACTTTGTTTAAATGTTTATAAAAATGATAATAAAAATAATTTTAAAAAAAATTTTTGTAATCCCTGAAAAAGCGTTTAAAAAATAGCCTTCGCACTAGACGACGGCTTTAAAAGTACACGTGCTACCATTCGACGACAATTGAATTCCGTGAAAATCGTCGTGGAAAATTCTATTTATAGAAACATAGCACGCGTTCATTCTTGAGATTATGAAATATTGAAGGGGAGGTAAAAATTTTCTTCCGCCCAAGCAGCATCTTCGACTCTCAAACGAATCTTAATCCTGTGCAGACCAACTTGAACGAATTGATGATAGAAGCGCTGGTATAAAATTAAACGACTCCGACAGTAATCGTTTAGCTGCTTGACGTATAATTGTGCGATGAGAAACATCGTACGAGAACTGCGTTCAACTCGAATGTACGCAATGTGCTTGTGACTTTTGTATCTTTTACAATTTTGCAGATTTAATATCTGCATCATTCATTTAGACCAAATAAAGATCTGGTTTAATTGTACGCTTCTGTTTGGGCCTTTGATCCAATCATGCAAAATTGAGTGGTTGCTTGGATCGATAGTGCGCAAAGATTCGTAATGATTTTCAGTGAAGTGAGACTGTTTCGAATTAAATAGACGCAATAATTGTATGGTCGGATAAAAATAAAAAAATGAACCCGGAAAAACAAAATCTAATTAATGCACCATTATTCATCGTATACTTATAGGTACTTATATTCTTCATGTTGAATTTTACAATTGTTTTTTTTCGACAAATCGTCGATCGCAAATGCCGAAATGCAAAATAAACATTTTTATTCGGTCACTAATTATCGGACATATTTCCAATACGATATTTCGTCACTAATATTTTGCTAATTGAATCAGAAGCATCAACGTGAAATTCCAAATGACGTCTAGGAATGAACCACGTATTTATTTTTAGGGTATAGAAATATCACTCGAACGGTTTTAATTTATTCTGGAACCATCTCCTAAATTTGCTCCATTTCTATCATTTTTTGGGCGCGCCACTGAAAAGCCTTTGAGCGCTCGCGAATACCGGTATTTATAATTTTTGGCAAGCGTCCTCGGTTACGGCAACCTAATGTTAGTCACATTGCATAACGGAACTCGCACATTGGCGAGACGTTCGGGCGTCCGATATGTTTGACGTTTCTTTTTTCATGAACTCTCAACTCCGTCGCGACGACACGACGCATAATTTACATCGACGATCACCCTTCATACGGAAATTCCGCTAACATTCTTTCCGCTTTACGTTTCATAATTGTCAAATAATTTTTTACGGCTGACACGCGGAGCTTAGGGTTTTTTATTATGCATCGGTTATACCGAAATTTCATTTAAATATTATTTGAGAAAAAGTTAGAGCTATACAAAAACGTTATTTTTGC
Organism: Ophioninae sp. A BG-2022a; assembly: GCA_030523105.1. Classification (NCBI taxonomy): domain Eukaryota; kingdom Metazoa; phylum Arthropoda; class Insecta; order Hymenoptera; family Ichneumonidae; species Ophioninae sp. A BG-2022a. The sequence goes on along the minus strand of JAPYZI010000155.1, from coordinate 26,889 downwards.
TTTCTATTTATTTCTATTTAGTAAAAATAAATATCAAAGAATTAATCGTTATCCCTCGTGATAATAGAGAATATAGAATAGAATATTTTTTGAATCTCGATTAATTTATCATTAAATCATCATAATCAATAAATCTATAATACCCTCGAACGTGCAAAGGAAAACCAATAATCCGGATGAATTTCGAAATTTTCTGAGTTCATTGATCCCGCCGTCAATCTTTACGAATAATATGGAGCGATGAGTCGAATTTTCCGTCACTTTTATTTTCGTCAATGACACAAGCGCTTGTTTCGTGGCTCACCTCAGCAAAGCTCAAAAATAAACGATCACACGATCCAAAAGTATAGCCCGATCTATTTTGTGAAAACTTCATTTTTGTGCATTTTCTGACCGAGTTTAAAAAAAAAATTAAAAAAAAAAAAGAAAACAATATAGTTGCATGATTTGGTTCAACGTACTCGACAGCGAATTATTTATCCAGTCCTGCTGACAAACGTTGAAAATTAGTCTAAAAATGGATAACTAAAAATGTATGGTTAAATTAAAAAAAAAAAAATGATTAAATAACCCCACGATTATTCAGTAGGTTGACTCTTTCGCTTTCTCGCTTGCAACAGACTCCTGTTACACCTGCGATGACAGACACCTGCGTAATTGAAACACGCGAAAATCTTTGTTCGATTGACGCTCCCGGAAGTGGCAAGAGATAAATCTAACCCACTACGGGATCATGGAATGCCATGAATACCGAAGAATCAACGGATTCATTGTCAAGAAGAGTCGATACTCCGGGAAAATTTCGTTCGCGTTTCTGTGGCCACTGTGTTTCGCGGTTGGCAAATACCCAAATAAACAAACGGAGTGAGAGCGATTCTTCCTCGCGGTGGCTTCTGGATGCCAAGAGTAGAAAAGATTTCCGACACTGCTCTCTCTGTTCGTGACTGTTGATGGTTGAAGGAACGAACGGAGGAAGCTCGGGCGTGCAGCGTTTAGATGGCACACGCGCACGCGACAAGAATAGTCTTGAGGAAAGTCTTTTGTTGATCAGTCGGAGCAAAGCTGTTCCGCGAAAATCTTATTTCAACGAACGACCTTGGTCCGTTTAAGAAAACCGGAGCGGACCTCATCGCGTACCGGTGACAAACGCGGGTAAATTTGCACATCTGGCTCGAGACGCTCCGGAAATCAGAGAATATCGCATCCGGCTGAGTAGTCTAGAAACCCACACCGATCGATCAAACGGAAAGATCTCAGATCTCGTGTAGCCTGATAAAAGTCAGTGGAAGAGAAAAGAGGCGGACCTACAGAAATATAGGTCTCTTCATTAGCATCATCAACGTTAATCGCCGCTATAAATTACGATGCGACGAATGTGAGAAGAGACGATTGATGAGGGAACGACCAGACGTTCGAACTATCAACGGACCTCGAGAACACGATTAAAATTGGAACAGTCGCGTCGACTCGTGTACAACAAAGTATTATCGATCGTGATACTTGTAACGACACCAATAAACGTATACGCGTTGGATCACTTGAGAATTAATTTTTACCCCGAATATTCCGATCAAATATTGTGAAACGGCCATAAATAATCGGAGTGTTCTGAAGAGCTCGTGAAACGGTTCGCTTACAACGATACAAATATCATCAGAGTACAACGAAAACTATCATTTTTCAAATCTTGTTTTATCGGTTTCTCAAGCAAATCCCGTTTTCTGTAAATCTGTCACGTTTTCTGTCACTGTGAATCTGCCCGTTGATTCCAACGATGCAAATATTAACGAGATAGCAATAAATGAAGAAGAGTTTTCGTCGCGTTGCTGAAAACTTCAATTTCGTTCGCTTGGGCAGAACTTCAATGAAACACGCGGAACACGCGAGAATTGGAAACATGTATTTAAACATTTTCCGAATATTCGCCGATATGAGAAAAACAATGGCGGAAAATAAATATTTCGGATTTAGAAAACAAAACGAAAATTGTCAAATGGCGAACAAACAAAGAAGAGGAACGAGAGATACGTGAAAAATGAAAAAAAAAAAAACAATGCACCTCTCCCTCGATTGTTCGGACGTTTGTTCAATCAAGAGTCTGGCAAGTAACGAGTCGTTGCGAAGGACGTTAGTCCATGAGGGCTTCGTGTGGAAAATTGTCCGCGTATAACACGGTTGAAATGTTGTAATGGGGTTCGACACGGAGAACCAATGCAACACGGTCAAACCATTCGTTATTGCATCTAATGGTCAATTGTGAAATTCACAGATTGAAGGTCGTCACGCATGCGTGCGTATCTACAAATTTGCGCTTGTACGTATATAGACACAAGTATGAATATCTCTCGTTATTCCTCGAGGCGAAATAAATTCAAAGGGGGATAGATTCGACAATGATCGCCTCCAGTTCTCGTGTGCCAGTTTCGAACTCGATGCGTGTCACGCGCGAAAAGCGAACTCGAATATTATTGGCGATTTCAAAACCGAGCGTATGTAAATTTCGAGAATCCGTTTTTCTTTGGTTATTCGAGAGCCAAGGGTAATCCACATTTGAGGAATCAATTGTCAGGCAAATTTTGTAATTTCCGTTAATCACCGACTATCCTCGCGTTTCAACGCGATTTTCGTCAATTCGAGTGATTTCCACTTGGAATCGGTAGAATTTTCCGTATACTCCAATTATCTCACAAATACGATCAAATATTGCAAGACGCTACGATTCCACGATTTTTTCGTTCTGAATCGACGAAAAAATATCATTTTCCATCTCTCAACGCGTTATTCGCAATTGCGAAATGATTTTCACTTGGAATCGATGGAAATACGGTCAAGCTCAACTTTCGCGTGAAGTATCGTTCGAAACGTGAATACTTCGTGTTTCGCGAGTTTTGCGAAATTGCCTGTTCCATTGCAGAACTTCTGCAAGGAAGCATCAGGGTACAACGCGTTGTACATGTGTATTGGCCTAAAACGCGTTTTCGTTGGACAGGCACGGAATAAAATTTATTACGAATTATTAATAGACCATTGGTGATTAAAGGCGTAAATCTATCACGGACGGTTTAACAGCTGGAGCGAGATATCTTCTCGCGCTAGATGAGACATTAAAAGCTCTAGCTTGTTGCATAATCGTTCCCCTCGAATACGCTGTTTACCAGCGGCGTGTATGTATCTCTTGTACAAATATACATGTTTACACACGCGTCAATACGATCTGTACATACCAACGCGGGCACGGGCAACTTTAATACTTTCATTTCGTTTGTAGTGCATCGGTAATTATTTAATTACCAGTCCGGATGTAACACGACCCTCGTTCCTCGTTAATCCCAATTACTATTGTTATCGTACTATCCCAGTTACGAATCGACGCGAAAAGGTCAACGAGTGCCTCGAGCACGTGTCAATATCAACGTCACCGACTATCGATCGAAGAGCAACCTCGTTTGTCTATCAAAACGTAACAATTGTTGCGTTTTTACCGATTATAATTATGCAGACGCGTGGCACAACGCCGATATTGGCGTCGAAATTTTGTATTTTCTACGAATGTCTTCCGTAGTTCACCACTAGTAAATTACAACCGGGGAAGACTGAGATTTTTTATTATTTCCATGAGTTATGGGGTTTTGAATTTTGAAGAAACATACGAGAAAATAGGGAATTTTTAGTGCATTTTAGCGCCTCAATTGGTGACAAAAAGTGATGATATTTAGAAAATAAGAGTTTCAGAATGTAACACTAATGGAAAATCGCACGTATCCTTCCTCCTTCCCTTGTCCACTTATACAATAAGAGATTATAGAAAAAACTAGATTTATAATTAAAACATAATATCCAACCGCCCACCAATACACAGACACAAACACACATCCACACATTATTAGAGGTGACAAAAAATATGGATCTTCAATATTGCGTAATTAAATTTTTAATTAAAAAAAAAACTATTAATAATTATTGCCAAAATTGGCGCGCTGCCACACTTCTGCATAATTACATTCTTGTGATTCCTAGAGTTGTTGCTACGAAAACGAGGGCAATAGTGAGTTTAAGATTGACGTTATACGTACGCAATTGTTTTATTCCGCGAGAGCTTTGAAATACGATGCACCAAAATCCGTACGATCGCCGCTCGTTCGTTTTTCCTTCTCGCTGATCGATCAATTTTCTCTCTCCTCAATCTCTCTATCTTTGAGTATCCGCAGGTTCGGTTTGTTAATTCGTCTCCTGTTTTCGTTGTTAGACGTTCTTAAAGGTACGCTGAAGTATTAGGCTACAAGGTTTTGTCGGAGTTTGTGCAAAGCTTTAGAACGCGCGACGAAATTACGCATTAAAAAAAAAAAAATCAAGTAGAAAATACAGCTTTCATCGAAACTTTTATCCGTAGAGGGTAAAATAATTCTGTCTGCTTGGAACCCCGATGTAAAGTTTATTCGGAGCTTTGTCACATTCGTTGCGTCGATCTCGAATTGCGAAAGTTCAAGGTCGATTAATGATGATGTAACTTTTGATGAAACGTTCCTTCAAACCCGGAAAATTAATCGACGCTAATGAACAACGACCCGCATTGTTCTCGCTGCTTTCAACGTTGAAAAAAGGTTCGATCGTTGCGCGTTTCGAACGCTGAATTGTAAACTCTTCGAAAATTCCTTGTTCAAATAAAAAAGAAAAAAAAAAACAAAATAAAACAACAATACGATACAGAATATTACTGTTTGTAACTCGCGCAACGTGTAAAAGCTTGAAGAATAAAGTTTTGAAAACTTGAACCTTCGTACTCGCAGTAATTTACCCGGGAAAACGATCGCCTGAGGAAACATCCGAGTGCGAGATCTATTTCGATACTCGTAACGCAAGTAGTCGCGAACTGAAAAGACTACGAAATATTGAATACAAATTAACACCGTTGCGTTCCGAGTTGAATTTTGTACTCAAACGATTAACCCAAAGTTAGGTTATGTTCCGCGTAACTCGATATATCTCCGCGTACGGTCGATATACCTTTATCTACCGATTTTTCTGTCTCTCCCTCTCTCCCTCTCTCTCTCATCGTCCCTTAATTATTGAAAAACTTGACGAATGGAGGAAAACCAAGTCCGATCGTAATAATCGCGAGCGAAGCTGCGAGAATGGTGGACGAGCTGTTCGCGCATTCCGGCAGAGGTTTGTCGGTGGTTCCCTTTGCGATGACGGTAACAGCGCCGGGTTCTTGAACCTGCTGGAATTTGTCTTGAAACTTGCGCCGCTGCGAAAAATCCTCGGAATTTCCGGGGGAATCTTCGGGGAGTGAGAGCGGACGTTCGGTGGGTGAGTGAACGTTGACCATCCGAATATCCGTGGAAGGTGCGTGGGTGCGATCATTGGCGCCAGTATCGTGAGTGTTTGGATGCATGAAGTCCTCCGTTAGTACGTCCTCCGAAGTAGCAGTCCAATCGATGTGCGGCGGCGATAAATTGTTTTCGGGCACGTACGTAACTGGCACGTCTCCAGAATCCACGTAAGAGTTCGCATTGCCGTAGGTTAAGCGAACGTTGTTCGCAAGACCGTCGGCCATCGACGTGACGATGACTTCCGGCTTGCGAGTCGTTTGATCGTAATCATAGCCGGAAGGCTGATACCACGGTGTTCTACCAACATCGGGACGATAGGCAGGCGCCAGGGTCGAAGAATCTTTCGAAAAAGAAGTTGATCTCTCGGTAGCCGGATACAAATTTGGCATTTGAGAATGGTCGTTCGTTCGCTCGTTTTTTATTCCCGGCCAATTTCCCCCGCGGGGAGTTTGCGAAGTCGTGAATATTGGCTCATCGGGAATCAACGGGATTTCCGCGCTTGAAGACTCCGACGAATATATCTCGTATTCGCCATACTCGTAGTTTTCCGTGGTCGTTCGAGACACTAATTTCTCGTGGTGCGATGACGTCGAGGTTGGATATCTCCAATCGCTCGTTCGTCCAGGCGAGACGAAATCATGGGGAATTCGGACCCAATCGGGATCTCTCTCGAACGTAATCTCGCGGCTCTCCAAGTACCTGGATACCGCGTTGGGACACTTGAAGCCTGGATTCTTGCTCAAAAATATGCGTCTCAGATCCGCCAAATTGGACATCGCGTCGATGTTCAAACACTCCAAACGATTACCGGATATACGAAGGTCAACGAGGCTCGGTAGATTCTCGTAAACCCCATCCTCGATACGCTCGATTTCGTTGTAATTCAAATCCAGATACGTGAGATACTTCATACCGATGAACCAAGCGGCTTTAACGTCCCTCAGATAATTATTGTCCAGACGCAATTGTTGGAGATTTACGAGACTTCTGAAAGAGTCGGGCTCGATGTCCCTTATACCGCAATACGTACATGTTAGAACCCACAAATTTTCACCGTACCGGGAAAACGTTTCGCTGGTTATGCGCCCGAGAGACATATTCGCGATACGCATCTTTTCCGTTCTTTCCGGTATCGCGTACAGATCGGAGGGCGAACCACCCGTGCAAGAGTACTCTATCATCTCCTCGTTCGGAACATGCACGCACACGCCCGAGACACCGGAAATCAGCATCAGACATTTCAGTACGAACCATACGACGGCTATATCCATTTTTACTAATTTTTCACAAACCGAGGAGTTTCTCATGTTACTGCGATCGTTCGTTTGATCACTAACGGGCTCTGAGCCGACCCGTGGCTGACCTCGCGATCTCGTTGATACTTTTGCGCAGCTTCGAACTTCACATTTGTCACGTGTGATACTTGGTACGAATTTCAAGACACATCTCGCAATTATGCACTTATTGAGTCGGTGCAATGGAACACGACACCACCCGCGAAGATTCAAAAATAAAACAATTCGCTGTTTTCCGATATTTTGCAGCTACGTTTTAGCCAAACGTTTTTGTCCGATTTGTCAAAAAATTTTCGGCGATCCGAGAACCAATATAACGTACTTCACGAGTTTTATTGGACAGATCGGCCGAAGTGATGAGTCTTTTACGAACTAATCGCTACGGCAGACTGAATCGAGACGGTGGGAAGCTCAGATTTTTATTTACTCCCTCTACTCCACTTTTCTCTCTCTCTCTCTATCCTCTTCTTTTTATCCCCCTCTTCTTTCATCTAATTCGCGCCCAGCATATGTTGCTGTACAAATAGAGAAGTCACTGCAACAAGTTGACAGTGACATCTTCAGGGTTTTCATAGCAAGAAGTTTTCCGACAATAACAAGAGAGAAAGAGAGAGAGCGAAATACGAGCCAATGAGACAAACACTCTCGCAGAGATATTGCTACGATGTTTCAAAAGCCCATGTTATAACTAACAATATTCATAACAGCTAATATTATCATTTTCAGAATAAGCCATACCCAATATTTAGGAAAACGTGGGAATCCAGATTATCTGCAGCAAATTTACTGTAGATTGTGAAAATGTTGAAAACAACTGTATCTGCAGTATTTTTATAAAATTCGTTTTTCAGAAATTATGCAGATATACCGTCCGTCATTGTTATTATTGGCCATAAGGAAATTCACAAGTTCATGTTTTGTTGCCGCAAAGAAAAAAATTCTGAATGAAACTTGATTCTATTGCTCAAATGCCACTTCAAATGATCTTACATTTCTGTAATAAATATTTAAACGATACAATTTAAAATTTGCTTATCGTTTGTTCAAACTTCTTACGCTAATCAGCCTTTTCGGATCCCAAGAACCGCCAGCGAAATCCAAAGCCCCAAAGGCAAAAATTGCCGGAAAGGGCAAAGAGTGTATAAGATTAAGGGCGAAGCTAACAATTTTGTTTACCTTTCGTTTCCTACGCTGCTTCCTCTTCGCATCTTCCATTGTAAAAAGTTTATACTCCGGTACCTCATTTTGTTCTATGAGTTTCATTATTATCGCGTGCAATCGGGGCTCCTCTTCGCAATTGGTAAACGGCACAGCTTCCAGAATATAGTTCATGTCACCTTTACCTGAATTAATAGAGACACATTAATATGCTTTGATGTAAAGAAAAGTAAAGGAATAACGTTTGAATATAAACGTAATACAAATTTTTAAAATTACCATCCATGTAAGCTCTTTTAAGGTCCTTGATCTCTGTTTCGGAACCTTTGTAATTTTGTTTATAGTTATTTATGTCCTCCACGGTGATTTCTTTGAAAAGCGTCCGCCAGTAATCGGACCAGTTGCGCATGACGACTTCCTCGCTTTCTTCGTCATATTGTCCAGATTCATCATAAATTTTTCGTTTCTCGCTGTCACTAAGGATCGAATGAATTCTCCCGAGAACTTTGAATTTCTCGGTGGCTTCGATCTTTATGCTTTCCTCGACACGATCAGGATGTACGAGCAACGAGAGCTTGTGATAAGCTTTCTTCACTATAAACCGAAAATATAAACAATAGAAATATAATACTTCCAGATGATAACCTTGACTGGACTGTTTCTTTTCACTTGTACTTGGAGAATTGATTCATCGATATTTTTTTTTTATCGCACTTTGACGATTGAGAAAAACAACGAATTGTGGTTATGTTTGGAAACGGGCTCGTACCTTGCTTCTCGTTGGCGTCCTTCGGTATTTTCAGAACATCATAGAAATCGCGATGCCCAAAATATTTTTCGCACAGGTCCAATAAACTAGTCATCGTGTCGAATATTTGTTATTTATAGCTTAAAGGTACGAGAGATTTGGTAGAAAACACAATGACGATTAACGTTGTCAGATCTAGACGCGTTAGCCGGTTCGCGCCAATTTGTCGTACTACGAAGTAAACTTCTCCCAGTGCACCAACGAAGATTACACACCTCTATAAACTCAGCGAGACCATCTCTTGGTAATATGTTTTATCGGCTGATCGTAATGAATAATCCAATGATAATTTTTGGAGGTCAACCGATTTATGTAAGAAACTGGTCAAAAACAATTACAGGTATGCTATGGTGTGACCAACTTTATGGGTTTATTAATAATACTGTAACCAAAAGAAATATTCTCAAACGTGTAACAACTTTGTGTGTTTATTATTATTATATCGAAGTTTGCTCAAAGTATATAAGAATAATTCGCGATGAAAGCAACAAGATATGAACGATGAGATTATTGATCCCTGGTAATAAAAACATTTTCGGATTATCGAACATATTTTTCGTTTGTCCATAACCTTGCTGTTTGTTACATTTGTTTTAAATAAGATCGGCTTGGATCGATTATTTTTTACGCTTTTTAAGACAATTGTAAATTATTACATATCGCAAAGAATACGTTTTTGGAACGTGGATGCAGCTTCAGCTATTCATATCTGTGTTACCGACGGACCAATTCGGTTAATGGCTCACCAATCACCCACCATCACAGCTGGGGCGCTATGGGCTACGCCCGGTGTTGCCAACTGTTTCATTGTTATTTCGCTGCTCCGACATTTCCCACCGGATGTTGATCGTGTTGTGTAGTGTAGTACTTGAAGTGAAGTTGAAATTTTGAATATTTTCCGGTCTCCATTATACCTAATTTATCAAAATTCAGGTTTCTAATAGCTTGAGTTAGGTACGTAAGCAGCAAAACAATAATCACTGGACTTTTGCTCGACGGTCTCCACAAAAGGACGTGCGTATTACGAATAAACTGCACGGTGAAAACCTGGCGACTTCGCAAATCAATTCTTCAGGACGTAATGTCATTTTCGGGATTCACATTACAAGAGAAACGTTCGTACAGTTTTTTGGAAAAATTACTATTCAGTACTATAAAAAAATGCTCCAACCCACTGTTGCAGGTAATTAATAAACATCCTCATCGTAATAGTAATCTATAATTAAACGAATCGAATTTCAATGTACAATTTCATGCTTCAAGCACCAAAATACTTTTTCGATGCAATTTTTTTCTGTTGATAACCGCAATTCACAATAATTTTTTATCTATCTTTAACTCGCGACACAAACTAAATTGATTAACTCGATTGGACTATCTACGAAATTAATTTTTTTCGAAACACTGTGACGGTGTGATTGCGTAACATGCAGACTTTCAGATTCATTACAATAGGAAGGGAAAAAATGTTCAACGATACATTACATATAATATATATATATTTATATACATACATTTTTGTCCTGAATATAAGTTATTACATTAATTTATTATATATTGTATATGTGTATCGTATTATTTATTCATTCCTGTAACAAACAACTTTTTGAGCAGTGAATCTGGAAACAGCGATAAAATAATTCGCTCAACGGTACGTGTAATATCGTAAGAAAAAATGTTCAGCTTCATAAAAAATACTGTATTCCAACCGTTCTTTTTTTTTAAATCAGCGCCTTTTAATCCTCGCCACGTAACAAAATGGAGACAACAAGAAAACGTAATAAAATTCATAATCTCGATGGAACGCTGCGTGAGGAAGGCAACGTAGATCTTTCTTTCACAGAGTTATGAATCTTCTTTGGCAGATTGTACATATATGTCGTGAATGTACGAACGGACATGTTTATACGCGAATGAACGGAAATCTAATATTTACTGAGAGCTAAGAAAAACAAAGATTGCATACGCTCGTTAAACATTTATCCCTTATTTACAATAGCATCAGAAGCGCGTAAATCGAAAGACTGATTTTTGTCTCGATAACATCATATTCGATAATTATACCTCCGTAATTGAGGTAAATATTTTCCTTTCTTTGCAAAATTCGGAACGGGGATAGGTTTTGTATTCACAGAGAAAATAATTCTCCATTCGTAATTATTAATGTGCGTAACTAGAGGTTAGTTTTGTATTTACATTTCGGACGATTAGGTAACCATAGCGTATCTCCTAACCGCTAGAATAAATCATTGCAATATTATCGAGCAAGGCTTCCGATCTTCACTAATGTTTTCCCTCGTGTCTTACTACATCGGTATAATTTTCTTTCGTTCCGTCAATATTGCAATTAAATAAAGCAAACGTTTTCTTAAAGAAAATAATTATCGTTTGATCGTTGAGACGATCAAACGATAATTACGAAGTGTTCGTTTCTGATGGCCGTTCAGCATTTGGCATCTCCCCTGGAGCATACTGTGTTCCGGTCACCGGAATTTTATCCGCAGTTACACAAAATCGAATTTTTCAATTACGTTTTCATTAAAATTAGCAATTCATGGAAGTCGCTGATACTTTGTAAGTTAATTTTTTAGTAACTGTAAATTATAGGATAAACATATGAAAATATTCAGGTTTCTATCGTTCGAGCGAATTACGGAATTTCATGAACTTTTTTTCCATAAAGCGAAAAAATTGTCAAAGTGTAATTTGGAGTTTCGAGTTATAAAAAAGAAGACTCGAGAACCGTCGAGGAAAACATGAATTATTGGAAAACGTATTTTTAACCAATTATAATTTGAGTTTTGGCTTTTCAACTGCTAAAAACTTTAGGTAATTCGATAGTGGAATATAAAATCTCCGATTTTGCGTGGTACTGACAAAATTCGATTTCATCGTTCCCCAATGGTACGAAATAGCGTCTCGCGAATGTCCGAGGTAGACGAAACTTTTGGTTATGCATGAATGCCATCGGCGTAATTTTCCGCGACGCTAGTATAAATGCTTAAACAACAATTGGGAAAATAATTTCAAGCTTTTTACTACGGATACACCCTAAAAATATAAATTTTTAGGTATATACAGCAAAATTGAACTTTCGCATCAGCAAATATCGTACTTGTACACAATTATCTGGATACACGATGCAAGAAGTTGAATACATTTTCATGCAGCGGAATCGTTGGAACATTCCAGAAACAATTGCTCTGGCACTACCTGATGCTTCGAAACGTCAGAAACCTCCTCGCGTTTTATAATTCTACCAAAAAAAAATATCAGCTTTCTGGACATTGTACTGTTTCCCACTTATTCCATCTCTTGCTCGTTTGGAAAGAACAAAAAAAAAACAGGAATTCGCTCAAGTTGATTCATCAGCAACAATTGAACTGGGTAGCAAAAAAAAATAATAATAATAACATTTCTCTCGACGAAGAATGTACATACGTTACTAACTTTCAAAAGAGCACACTTTACCACACACGCACACATACATCCGCACAGGCACACACTCGCGCACATCATCGAGCTGATTTTCCTTCAACTTGAGATTTCACTCATTTCTCAATTCCCTAATGAACCACACGATCAAAAACTCTGGTCATCTCTTCGGTTCGAACGAACGCTTCCGAAATGAAGAAACGATTCCACCGTTTTTCGACGTTCGGTTTTCACGCTTCGTGTCTATTTTTCGCTTTTCAACTTTACAGTTTTAACGATCGATCGCGGCTCGTCGGATCGATGAATCTGGCTTTCTTTATACATCGGGTGAATATTTTTTTTTTTTTTAACGTGGAGTTTTCTTGTTTCTCAGAGCGATGGGACTGCTGCTATTTTATACGATTAATCACCAAATCGCTCACGACGATAAGACCTTTTTGGTAGGGACTTTCGGCGATGGACTGTGCCAGACGGATTGCCTCAAGGCAGTGCTTTCTCGCGAGGAATCGCGTCTGCTCGAGACCCTGCGACTCGTGAACGAGCTCGTACGCTTTTTCAACGTCACCGGGCTCCTGGAAGCGACGCATTATCATCGAATTCAATTCTGGGTACTGAAACAAACAATCAAACAAACAAAACGATAAGGAAGAAACATTATATGTTGCTTACGACATTTTTAAGACTCTTTCAAAGAAGTAAAACACTTCGTAATCAATTCCGCTTATCGGCGATTGATGTTGTAGGATGCCCTTTTTCTTTAATGTCTTTTGGGTAGTGATGCCCAATAAAAATTGAACCCTGGATTTCCAATCGATTCGAGTACACCGTTTTCAAGAATATTTAAGGAAATTTAAAGGATGTTCGACGCGACACACGAATACAAGAGCATTTTTATAATCTAGCCGAATAAATTTCGCCATCATAGATGGAAGATAATAAAGTTTGCCTTATTTTTGAGTGCAACGAGCCATTTTATCAGTTGACGAAATTCTCAAATAATATATTACTTTTCAGTTGACAGAACGGTGCACGATACCATTTGGATGAAAGTGACAGTTTACCCGTTCGCAAGCGAATAAAACAGGCGCTGTTGCAAGACCAAGTTTAAGATCAGCGGTGGCAGGTTTTCCCATCGCCGCGGAAGTCGAGACGTAATCGAGTAGGTCGTCGACGAGTTGGAAGGCAAGACCAATATTTCTGCCGTACTGAAAGGCGATTTCGATCAGGCGTTCGTCCGCGTTCCCGAGCATCGCCACCTGTTGGCGCAACAGAAAGGAAAGATCATTTTGTCCAAGCTGCGTTGGATACTCGATATTGAAATTCGGAAAAAGATTTTTGGGACTTTCGAATTTTACCCTCACTTCTATTATTCAATATCGCATTTAGGGGGAACTCACCGCTTTCGCCGAGTTCGCTATGAGACTCGCAGTTTTTCTGTAAGTTTTCGTAAGATAGTGGGCGAATCTTTCGTTTTCCGTTTCTTTAGAGCCCAGCTGCATAAATTCACCTTGCACCAAATCCGTGATAACCTGATTGGAAAAATAACAGTTTGATTGCGACGAACGGTAACGACGAAGCAAATAACCATTCTCATAATCCAGCCAATTTTACGCAAATTTTAAAATCCATGACAAATTGGATTTTCCATTAGTTTCACAGATATAATATCAAAGCTCCTGTTCTACCGCGTCTTTCTCTCCTAAGTCACCCAACTCCCGCAATTATCTTTCGCAATCTCCGCCTCAATGATAAATCGATGCCGTTCTCTCGAATTCCATCCCCCCCCCCCCCCTTTACCGGTGTAGAGTACACTGCACGTACGAGTACACGTGAACATAAAAACAGAATAATTGCTAACAGTTTACAAGACTGATCGAACGCTGTTGAATCGAGGTCGATAAAAGTGATAATCTACCTCGACCTCGATTTGAAAATACTCGAGAATTTTCCACAACACCCGATTATTTGACCTAAAACGAATGTTTATTGACCTTTGAAATATCGTTTGAAAGAGGTTTGCAGCTGGATAGTAAAGTACTCATTGATATATATATATATTTCGCGAACCTTTAATGTTTCATTCCAAATTGAAGACATTACGATCTCATCCGTTTGATAAAAAAAAAAAAACGGATCGCGGGACGACTCGATGAATTTAAAAAATCTACGAATTTGTGATTTAGTTTTACACCGATTTCAAAGCTTTTCAAATGAGGGAAATATTTGTAACTTCACAGTAAATGAGAAATGATGTATGTTGATACCTGACTTAGAACCAAAGTAACGTCGTCATTCTTGAGTCGTGCTATCATCATCGAAGCTACCGCGAGGATGAAGTCACCGGTCATGGCAACCTGTGAACCAAAAAGCAAAACAACAATTACACACAAGAGTAACGATTTTATTTCAAAAGTGAAATATTCGAAAAGTGCACGCACGGAGAAGAAAGCTCTGGCTAAAACATTTTACTTTATAATCGGAAAACCGAAAAATTGCTTTATGAAATTTTGACTCGACGCTATACGGATATTTCCCTGATCGAACATAAATCCGCGTCTGTTCCGAGCTCCGCATCGCTTCGTTATTGGTCATTAAAAGAAGCGAAGGAACACGCCTCGAACGATTGCGATTCGAGTTTCCTTTCACCGAAGATCCTTCGTTGGCTGCGAACTCTTGTCCCGTTTCGCGTAACACATGTATATCATAAATGAGCCGTTTTACGCTATATTTGTAATTCAAACTGGCAATAATAATGGACACCGGGAAAATAACCGCGCAGTACAAAATAGCATACATTCGCGGTTATTATACTATCGCGCTTCGAAAATTACAGAGTCAGTTGAAAATGTCGAGATACGTGCGAAACCAATAATCGTTAAGAGTAACCGAGGATAAAATTCGCGTTGAAACGATCGCTATCCTTCCTCCGATTACTTTTACTCTAACGAAAAACAAAGCGTGTGGCTTTTGTTTTTTCGAATAAAAAACTCCCGAAGCCTTAATACTTCGCGCAAAAACAAAACGCGAAATGGACGAAACTTGTGAAGAAAAAAAATATCCACGATGCGGAATCAGAAGTTACCGTTTCTCTTCCGAAATGCCTCGTCTGGCGTATGCATTCTGAATATTATACGGGCTTGGCCTATTTTTTTTTTTTTTTCGCAATTTCGCAAGATCATCAGCGTATAATTTACAAGCATAAAACCTGGACTTCGCGATACACTACGAACTCGTCGGACTGTGATCGTCGAGCAATGAGCGATCGAAATCTACGCAAAAAATGTCGAAACATTCGATAAAACCGAATTTTTGAAATTCCGCGTTTACACGGATTCCATCATTTCAATACGAAGATTCATTCGTCGTTATAATACGTGATGATATAACGGTTCACGAGTAAATAACCGTGAGTTTCCTTTTTCCGACAGGTAAATTCGATTATCGATTTTATCATCGATTTCCCTCATCGTCTATTCCCTTCTAATTTTGCTCCTTGTATAATTCGAGTTTCTAAAGTCTCGTGAAACATTTGCATCTCGCGTAAGCTTCCGCGAGGTTTCTACAATGAAAAGCGGTTAACGAAAGGACAACGAAATGCATGAATAGACGGATCCATCGACTAGCCTGTTAATATATTCCTGTTTATCCTTTGGCATTCAGGGATCTCGGTGAACCGGGCTAAAGACTACGCGAAATTACATTCTTAAGGGGTCGTCTCTGTGAAATATTCAAAAAATCGTTTTTTTTTTTGCATTATCGTATAGTATATACTGTTCTAAACATTCTATCAAATTTTTAAATCGACATTCAAATTATTACGGTCGCACCAGCGTTTCTTGTGGAAAGGGAACGGAGCGGGACTACGCGGGATTACAATCTTTAAACGCCTTTTTCTCGGAATGGTGTTTTTCAAAACGGTGTCTACTCTCAAAGAAAGAGTTTTGAGGATATCTATTTCCAATTTTGAGAGAACATTTTTAACGTACATTCTCAATCGCGCCATGAAAGCTATTTTTTATCTTCCTATTTTTTTTAAATATAATAAACTGTCGAAAAAAGTGGCGAAATTCGATACTTTTTGCTTCAAACCGCAGCCATTTTGTCAAATTACAAAAAAACTCCATAGCGCGATAGCGACGTTCCTACAGATTAATAATCTTTTTCAAATTTTTGTTTCGCATCAAAATTGCGGCCGCAATCGTGGACATCGTACAGGACCTTTTATTTTAACGTGTCATTTTAACAATTTATTTAATTATTATATACTAAATAAATGAACGTAAAAAAATGATTTTGTATTGGGCATTAATGTATTTATTAATAAATAGAAAACCAGACTGATTAGTTCATTAGAACATTAAAAAAAAAATCGCGAATGTCAGTGATTTTTCGAAGGGTCACACTGAGACGTTCCTTTAAAAGATTCAAAACTAGCAGCTGTAAGCACGCCAAAAAAGGATTGTGTAGCCCTATAAGGTAACGCACTGGAAATTATCTTTAGAAGTATTATTTTATTATACTATTAGTGTATATTACACATTATATATATTTTTTATATAAGGGAAATGTACATGAAACAGAAAAAAAAAACGTGTTGGGCCATGTCAAAGCTAATAGCAAGACATATGGAAATAAATAAATATAAAATAATATATTCCTGTGTATCGAAATTATGGAACTCATCTTGAGGTATGTCGGTTTAACACGCGGCATCTGTGACTTTTCGCAACAAAAACCGCGGGACCTCGCATCGGATCGTAATTAATTTTAATGATCAACAAGAGCTGGAGCGAGACGATTGCGCAAGCGCGATGCTACAAAAAAATCTTCAGAAACGAATATCGAAAAGAATGACTATTTTTCGACTGGAGACCACCAGTGATATCGTCCGATCGTATAACTTTTTTTCGCGTTTTCGTTTTCGGCTTTCCGGAATAGCTCGTGATACAGAAAAATGCCGTTCATCGAGTTCTTTGATCCTCCTCCATAACGGGACTTTATTGACCATTTTGGTGTCATTTATTTAAAGGTCAGTGTACTCCCGTTTGTCTCGACGCGTGGACGCGTTTACGTTCGAATCCCGAAGCAACTTCGTTTCGATCGTTATCAGGATAGTGTCCGTCGTTCAAACTGAAATTTTGCGTGATCCCGCCGTTTTTACGTTCCAAGAGATTTACTTAAATCATTTTTGTCAACAAACTATCATTTTCGAAATATGGAATTTTGAAAGTTATTTATTTAATCGCTCTTCTACTACAACCGAAATAAACCCAAACAAACTCGCAGGTTTTCAATAATGGTTCTTTATTTGATAATTAGTTGAATAAATACTCTAACTGGTATAATTTTGTTATTCCAAGCCTCATGTTGCAGGACTGATGATTCTTCAAGTTGCAAAATGCGCACACTTGACCCCAATTAATCGTACGAGCTAAGAAAAAACAAAACTTAAAAGTTCGATATCTCGAAAACGATCGCTAATCGCCAAAAATTCTTTTGGGGGTTTTCTCAGGGTATGAAAAGGAAGGTCTGCGCGAAATTTCAATTCGATCAGAGGGGTACCCTTTTCGGAAGTACTGGGCCGTTTGAGAGAAGCGAAAGGTCTCATGGCGAAGACATTACGGGCGCGCGGGACGCGGCACGGACAATCGCGTGAATGCAGTCGTTAGACATCGATGTCGACGTCCTTGTCGGCAAAGTGCTACGAGACCGCTCCTCTTCCAGCTCCGCGTGTTAACGCTAAGTATTATACTTGGGCAATAACAGATCTCATCCTCTTAGCGTCTCGTTAATGCGAGACCGTTGCACAATTTATTAGAATCTTTCGCAGCTTGCACGGTCCTCGACTCCTCTCTTTTACGGATTGTTATGCGAATGTAAAAAAAAAAAAAAAAGAAAATAAAACATGACAGCGCCTCGTGATTTTAACCCTCGGGACATGCATCGGAAAAACCGGGTTTTCTTGCAATAGTAATTATTAATATATAGAACGAATTCGGAAGCAAGAATTGAATAAAAAAATTTGTTTAAACGTGAGAGTTACTCGGGAATCGTTTCACGTTTTTTATTTTAGTAAGCTGAGTTCAACAACTCGAAGATACAGTACTTTGCTTTGCGGAGAACCAAAGTATCAGCGAAAATGCAAATAATCAATAAATTTGTAGTCGTTGCAACATTACATTCGCTTATTCCGAAGGATATTTAAGAGTGTTCTTTCTTTTCGACGCCCCGATCGATTCCCATATATTATTCATGTATTACCAAACCGCTGCCCACAAAAATAACGAAAAATGGAAACCAGCTGAAAAGATGTATAAACGTGGGGTGTCACACTCGTCCTATAATCACCGCAAAAAAAAAAAAACAACGTATTAATTTACTCTGTACGTTCGTAATGCTTGTCTGGTTGGGATGATAATGAACACTTTTCTCAACAACGATTCTTTGCGGTTTTCCATCCGCGGACTCTCACCGAGCTTAACCGAAGAAGCAACGTAAAGGCACCAATCTTCGTTTTAACCTTAACGAAAGAACATAAAAGTGCTCGCGAACAAGAGATTGGACAGATTAACGAAAATCTGTTGAACTCGGTATTGACGACCCAGTCTTTTAAATTTCGAAAAGATTGAAATTTTGCAACATCAAGTTCGTTAATTCTTCCCTCTTAACAATGGATCATGATTGGAACTGAAATGAAGTTACTTGTTATATAACTCTCTGATTTTTAATTGACGTTGACAAATCTATAATCATTTAAAACGAATAATTTTATGATCATTTACAATATCTTTATTAATAACCCACAAATAAAAGTAGCCAATATTAGGATCATCGATCAAAAGAAGCAATATTGGTGTGAGAAGTTGATTTTCGTTCTAACGATGCAATCGACAACCCAATGGACCTTATTTCGTCTAAAAGGATGCACTACGCCGATTTGTTTTCGCAGAGCATCGGGTTCTTATCTTTAGTCCGGAGTGTTACTCAGAATACGAAACAATTGTATCTGACACGTACAGTTGTCATTGTTGGACTTGTGGTTGCTCGATCGGTGTATGCCTTGCTCTTGAGAAAGGAAAAGGCAACGATTGTGCGTTAAACTAGGCAAACGACGGTACTCTCGCAACTTGCGGAGACATCGTAGCCGGCAATGTCGCAAGTTGGTCATCATCGTTGGGTCACGACGATACGATCGGGAAAGTCGAAACGCTGGAATCTTCACTCTTGCAGGCACACCTGAGTGAGTATTCCAGTCTCATTTCGCTAAAAAAAAAAAAAAAACAAATACCCTCGCGTACAGGTGTATTTCAGTGGATATAGCGACAGATACATTTGATAAATCCGTGAATGGATGATCAATGGTGTTTGTTGTGTACTTGACCTAGCGCTTGGACACGAGAAAACGCGTTTTCAGCATGCACGATCGGTGCAGCCAGTGTACATACGTATCCAAGTATCTCACATGAGTAAACGCGTGATTGAAGTATCTCAAGTTCCTAATGAGCATAAATTAGTCCATAGAATGAATCATTTATGTGACAATCCCGATAAGGCTTGCCTCGATAAGAACCATCTAGGATTCACTTTTATGATGATGTCCTGTCAATTTTCCGAACCGAGTATGGTACTCGTCAAAACTTCCGGTTTTCGAGCGATGAAAGTGCCACACAGGTTACGTATACAGGTGTATTTAGTTCAACTATCCGACTTGCGCTAGCCCGTGAACTATCGCATTCCGGTTTAGCGAGTTTTTATATATACAGCGTGTCGCGTTCGAATAGTCAAATGGTTGGCAATGTCGTTGATTGTTTACTGATTGGTTTACATTTTTTTTACCTCAAAAGAATACCTTGAAGAGACCTCTATTATTGGAACCTCCACGATTTTCGACGATTTTTCTTTGGAGAACCCGGTTTATATTTATGTGGAAAAATAAATCTGGACACCATGTAAGTGTGTGTGAGAACACCGGAATTGCACGTACGTCAGGGTAAATACGAGTTCCCAACTAACTCGGATCTAAGAAATAATTGTTTCCAAGTTGCGCGCTGTGCGCGATAGCCGAACAACTTTCCTGACTATTTCCAGTCTCTCTGTATCACAATACGGAAGAGGAAACCCTTATTTGTCTATCATCGAAGATCTCGGCTCGTAGAGACATTTGCTTTTTCACCCCAAAGACGTTGCGAGCATTTGATGCCCAAAATAGAGGAAAATCTGTAATTTTCAAATACTCGTTAAGACGAGATAACACCGAAAGTGAAAAACCTGCGCAAATATTAGCCCAACTTTGTATTTTCCATAATTTCCATTACGGCTTCCAGCATCGAAATGCAATATACTTTTTTTTTTATTCAAACATTTTTCATGGGAAGACAGCAGCGGTCTATGAATTTTACATTGCCTGGGCAAATTGATTATGAAAGAAAAGGAAAACTCCTTTGATCCTCGATCAAACACCATTTTCATGCTCTTACACTCTTACGTCCGGATTATAACCTCAGAAGTACCAATTCTGATTCTCGTCTGATTCTGACCAGACTAACAACCCAAAACAAACCATCACCAAAAATGTCTAAAATTTTCATTCGTACCTAATGATACGCTCGTGAAGACGAGGCTACAATTTAACGAAACGATACTGCTTTCGTTTGACAATGGAATTGAAGTTTCAAAGTGAAAATATTGAATAAAATTGAAGTGATAATACCTACCTTTTTGTGACTCCAGAGAACATTTACCGAAGGTTTACCCCGCCTGAATTCCGATTGATCGATAACGTCGTCGTGTATGAGGGATGCGCTGTGAATCATCTCGGAGATCATCGCGACTTGACGTTGCGAAGCCAAGAGATCACTTTCGAAACAGGAAAACCACGTATCAAATGAATACAAATCTTGAGTACGACGTTAAAACAGTGTTCAAAGAGCAGAGAGTGGAAGTACAAGAGCCAAGGTTATAAATCAAAGACGTTTTGTAATTGCGTAGCGGTATCGTTGATGCAACCTCTCGGCCTGTCTCGGCAACGTCTCAATCATAACGGGGATACGAGTGGACAAGTTTTTCAAGTGGACGAATTTTTAAATTATTTTTCATGCACCAACGGTTCACACGAAATTTTCGCAACATTGTTCGCATTACTCGCGTGCCAGTTGGCTCGTAAACTATCGAACAATACGAATGTTAATTTAATGCATTTCCACTTTGACTCGGAGTATCCGTGAAAGTGACTGATTACCCGTGAGAGGATAATTCATTTGATGTTTTACAATTTTTTTTTCTTCTCTAGATATTACGACACAAGTAAACTCCCTATAATTTACAACTTTAGCAAGAAGTGTTTCTTTGGATATACGAGGTGTTTCAGTAGAATTAATTTCTTCATTATGTCTAATCACCATTCATCCTCGATGTAGTAAATCAAAAAGCAAATGATTATACGGCAGGAGAAACGAATAGGAGAGGACGGTACTAAAAATCCTCAAAATTACAAAAATTTCAGCGATTTTTTAATATCCATCCAGCAATGCCTTTTGCTTCTCCTAGCCCGATTATGATTACGCTGATATTATACACGAGTACCGAGACAAAGCCATAGAGATTTATCACTTTTATTCTGCCAGTAAATCATTGAATCGAAACTTCATTTTTGAATGTTTTTTCTTTGAGTTTTAAACTGACTGATTTTCCGTTTGCTCGCGGCGATATCCAATTTTCAGTAGTGATCGTCATAACGAACGAAATTTGAAACATTCTGGACGGTAGTTGTTTTTTTTTTTTGTATGGAAATGGAATACCCGATCTTCGGTGAGTCGTTGGTAAATTACCTTCGCGATAATTCGCTTCGGGGAATATTTTTTTCTCGTGCGCTTGTGGATCAACCGGGGAAAACGAGGGTAATACGCAAAAGACGCGAGAACGAGTCAAGTCCGGTACTCACTTTCTTTCCTTGTGGTAATTGATGGCCCGAGCCATCAACATCGCTACCATTGGGCGTAGCGCCTTTCCCTGACCGTCGAAGTAGTACGTCGCTATAGTTTTGAGCTCCTCCTGTGTTGTATTCATCACGAGTTCCTGCAATCAGGCCAGGAATGCAAATAATGAGGAAAAAAAAGGTGGGTAAAAATTTCATTCAGCTATGCCGTCCTGATTTCGCTGTCGCTGCAACCAGTCGAGTCACACCGCAAAAAGGACTCGACCAGCCCACAAAATGATCGTGCTAATTGAACGGGGACTGACCGTAATAATTGTTTCGAAAAGTAATAGATAATAACGTGCGAAACCGCGATCGAAAGCAGATATTCAGTTTTAACACGGGACCTTGATCCCATTTCGTAACGCACTTGGTGGAGTATGAGAAAATTGGTCGACGCGTGTTATTTTCTTATTTTTTTCTCTTCATTTTCCACTCCGCCAATCCGTGAAATCGACGATTTCTGAAAGGTCGAGGGGTTCAGAGGTTTGCGCTATTATGACGAGGCAAAAATCAAAGTTATGTAAAAACAATTATTTAAAAAGAATTATCGCGAAGAACGAAAATTCGTTTAGATTTTTATTTGTAAATGCTTCAATGTTTTCTGATCATTTAATTTTTTAAAGTTGACGGCGTTATCATTAATAATCATTGAATAAAAAAATATTGCGAAAAACACATCGGTCAAGAATGAACTATGATCAGACTGAACAAGATTACCAAAATTTAGATAAATTCGTGAATTAGATATATTAACGTTGTTTGGGTAGGAAAGATCGCTCAATGAAAATCATAGAAAATATTTGCGCAAACTTTGTGGCTTTAATCAGAGTTGAAAAATATTTAAAATTAAGAAAATATGATTTTCGTTGTGTTTCAATTTGGCGCACTTGAACGTCGTTTTCGATTATTGTAGCTTGTCTTTTTAACTTTTGGGTTTCGTCCTCATCGATCACACCTTCGCTTCGGTATGCCGGTTTTTCCAATCAGACGCGAGCCGATGACGAATTGTCTTTCTATTTGCCTTGTGTGTATGTACATACATATATATGTAGACACACACACACACACACACACACATATATTTTTTTTTCTTTTTCATTCGTATCATTACGACATTCCGTAGAGGGAGAGTAATGAAATATACGATTCGAATGGTGCAAAGACTGCGTATGAAACATATAGAATAATTGAAATTCCTGTCACGAACGCGGCCTATGAAAGTCTTGGCTGGAATTTGGCCAAACTAGTCGGGTACGCCTTCGCGACCGTGCATACTCGTCTAACTTTCATGAGCTTCTTTGCCACCGTCCACTTATCAGTTTCCGTGTATACTTCGAACACGTAACAAATTTGTGCTTCTTCATTTGCGAACCCAAACAAACACCTTCACCAACAAATTCCTGTACGAATATTCTAATTGTAAAATCCATCGTAAAAAGTCAACAACACGAGAGTCGCGATCGTTTTCACCTGAGACCAATAAATTTCATTCGGAAAAAGAAAAAAATGGAAATCAAAACGCATTCGAGCTGTTGACTCTTGCTGTCGATTCTTTAAAAAGTAAACGTGAGGAAATTCTCGTGTTTTTGGTCGATGAGGATGAATATCCAGAAATCGAGAATTCGTGTCTCATTTGAAGACAAAAAAAATTCTTCCGGAGAAAATGTTTATTCCAAGAAAAAAAATGTATGCTCAAGTGGAACGTAAACCGACTTTGATCGAAGAAATTCATATTGGGTATATCATCCATCTCCCATTACACAAAATCAGGCCGGATGAAAAATGGACCGAAATAACGAAATAACGGTACAAACAAATGCCATTAAGGTGTGTTACAAAACTCTGAATAATCTCGGCTCAACTCAAAAAGGTATTTTCATAATCCTTTTACGATTTTTGAACTTAAAATAGTAGTTTAACGGGAAATAAATAGTCAGTTTGTGACGAAGGGAAAATACATCAAAATAGGCCTGAAAAAATCTGAATCTATTTTTATCAGGCTTTAACAATCAATCAGAAAACAATTGAAAAAAAATGAATATAATGAACGTTCAATAGCCGTTTATTCGATTTTTATTTTCATGTGCTTTAAAAATGTATTTTATAAGCTGTATTTACAAATATATTTATAAAAATATTTTGTAATATTTACATTTAAATTACATTCAATTAAATTCCATTTCGTAATTTACGAATTTAAATCTGTAATATTTACAAAAAATTAGCAAAATATTTGTAATATTAAAAAATGTATTTACAAGAATAAAAAAGTCTTTTTTATTTTTGTCGCGTTTGGATTCACATTTTTCGGAACTTATTTGTTACCATAGCAACTCATATTTTATTGTACATCACTGAAGATCAAGACGTTTCGGGCGTTTTGTAAATTCGATCGACAGGGACATTAGCATTGATACTCGAGAGAGGCTAGATATTTAGCGGTTTGATAAGTGACTACTGAGCTGACGACAGATTCGATTTCTCGGAGGACGTAAAAACAGAGGACTTCAAATCGGACGGTCAGTGACACCTCGCGTGCGTCAAACTAGCCAGTCGATAATTTATTACACATACATCGCCCCGTGTCTGTGACGGTTCGAGTAATTTCGGAATAAATCGAGCAGAACTCTATCGGCCGGTGTTTAGTCTCGACAGGTGCTTTCTACGTATCCACCTCTAACTTTGGCACGCGCGAACGAGCCCAAGAGCGTGAGTAAAAGTTCAAAGCGTATGCGGACCGCGAAGTTCCACGACACCAGACCAAGTATCGCAAGTTGGACTCTGCGTGATCGAGATCGCGCAGTTGGGAAAACTTCGCATTCTGCTTTCGCTTTGAGTATCGCAACGCACATTGCGAATCTATATCGATCCATCAATATTCATTATTATCGGCTTCCTTGGGATCGTAAAAGTTATGAGGTTTCAAGTGGGATTGGGCTACTCGAAGAATTTACCGGTTGTTCGTCTTTCACGATATTATATTATATTTATTATAATAAATATAATACAATAATAATTATAAAAGTTTTATAGTAATTATCATTAAATCATTATTTCTATTATAAATATATAACTTTTGTGATATATTTATAATAAAAATAATGATTTAATGATAATTACTATAACATATTTATAATTATTATGATTTTCTATTAAATTACATATTTATTTATGATCATATTTTTAGATCCTTATATCGAAATAATAATGTGTCATAAAAGTGATCAAAAAATTGAGTTTGAACATACACGATAAATTGACGAATAAATTAGAACTCGATTGGGCCATAAATTTTTTTATTCGCACTAAGCCCCTTGCAGGAATATCGCTCGTTTTCAAAACGCATTCGACTTTCGACTTTGCGCAAACTTCGGAAAATAAAAGAAAATGCCAAAGAAATAAATGAGTATAATAAAGATATTATTTGAAAAAATAATAATTCACGCTCGCTAAACAAAACGACTGAGCAACGCAATTATACACTGCAGTCACGATATAGAGTTCTATCAGCGAAAAAAAGAAAAAAAAATGGACGACCCATAGTATATGGAGCTAGTGGGGAGAAAGAGAAAACTGAGAGAGGAAGGGAGGAGAGCGATCGGTTAACGGAGTGGGAGGTAAAAAGAGAAAGGTGCCACGTTACCCGTCTAATGTCGTCGTAGACGTCCTTGAGGTCGTCCTCCAGAAGCCGGTAAGGGTCGACCTGGTAATCGGGCAAAGATCCCGGCTGTTGGGTTTGCATCGAGCTCATCGATCGACTCCGTTCGATCCTACGGTCTCTGCTATCCGTGACATTCTGCAATTCAAAGACCAGACCACCATCCATCGTTATTCCAATTTATTGGCAACAATAACGCTAATAAATCAAGCTTGCTGTCGTATCTCATTAGCAATTCGTATTAGAGCTTTGATCGGGCCCATATAGAATTTCCCTAATTTCATTGGGGGTCTAATTAGTTAGAGAAACATGGAACCTGAATGGCTGGTCACACTTTGCTACCGGGGGTCATGAGAGCCAAAATAATGAAAGCCTTCAAGATTGCCCAAAAGACATAATGGAAAACATGGTAGCCCGATAAGATATTCCTGTCAATGTGGAAATCCGTCGCTTTTGAAATGACAAAAGAAAGGAATGGGATTGTTCAAACATACGGGTTGGCATCACTCCAAAATAGAATAAAAAGTGTCGAAAAAAGTATATAAAACGAACAGAGCAACAATTTCGAACAATACTAAAAATAATGAAATGAAGAAAAAGAGGCTGTCGCGTTCCAACGGCAGTAACTTCAAAAACTTACAAAACGAGGACGGATCAGACGGAATTACCGAAAGACGAACACCTCCAGTCTGAACACATCGAAGCTTTTACTACTCGACGAAGCACCGAGCGAACCGTCTGATCGGGCGTTCGCTTTTTCTACTTGGTTAGTGTCGTTTGCTGTGTGCACGATCTTCTCCACTTGCACAACGCGCGCATTTTGCAAGCTTACTTTTTTAAGGAGAAACTTTTTTTCTCAAGAAGTTATATCTGGTCGTTTCGGTTAAAAAACGAACAATTTTTACAGGATTTGAGATCCTAAAAAACGCTTGTTTATAAAACGCGCGCTTTATATTTTTAAATTAATTAGGTAATAATTAGCTATTATTTTTTCAAAATGCACGAATATTTATCTTCATATAATTCCTATGATCACCGTCAATTTCCTCATTGTCACATCCTCGTTCATACCTGTATGTCCAGAGGGCGTTGCAATTAGAGATTAAGGGAATGAGGAACACGTTCCGAGCCACATCGAAATTTCAAAATCTAATTTCTCCCACACTATTCAACCGCTTTGCATGAAATTTATTGTGTATATGCAGGACGCTTGCTCTAAGAGGAAC
>JAPYZI010000154.1:0-75008 GCA_030523105.1 Ophioninae sp. A BG-2022a | reverse complement strand
CGGTTGACACACGTACATATACGTGTGTGTTTTCGTTGGGACGAAACTACGCGCGTCTTTTCTCCACGCTGCGCTCGTAACGAATCCACACGTACATAACGGCACACGCGGGCACACTCAGCGCTCGGCAATTGTCCTGCCACGATTCTTCGCCCGAAAAGTCGAGAGTTCACGGCCGAATTCGCGTGCGGGCGCGCCATCCGTCGGTAGTTACTCGCAGCGCAAAATCCCAAAATTGTCGTTACCGACGTAACGAGGTGCCGCGGCAAAAGTTTCCAACGTGTTCGTCATTCCCTTAATATCTTACAAAGAGACATATCGCAAAGTCGAGGTCGAATCGCTAACTTACCGATCATTTTTAACTTTCATTTTTCGTCTAAAGAACGCATTCGCGAACTATTCTAGCTCTTCACAAAATCAAGCACAATCACGTTTCGCAAACGATTAATTTAAAAAAATTTAAACAAACTCAAAGTTTGATCACCAAGTTCAAACGGCTTGTACATAACGGATAACATTTTGTGCCAGTCGACAACGTGGAAAGTTTATTTTTCAACCAATGATAGTTACTGTGCGTCGGTAAGTTTGTATTTGTCGTCGGTAAGACTATTGTCATTTGCCTTGAACTTTCCCAATTTATTTACACGCTGGAGAAATTACTAGTTCAATAGGTATTACTTCAAGAACAAGAAGTATTAATCACACTTCCATTATTCATCGTAACATTAGCATTTGGTATAATTATTCGAAAACTTAAAAGACCGCATTTACGACTAAAAGGAAAAGTAAATAAAATTCTGACCAGCAGAGTACCTTATTAAAAATCTACAATCATAGTTTTCATTTAAAAAGTTTCTTTTGGCACATTCAAATAAAGCCGGACCATCGAAAATGTGGCACCATGATATCCTTCATTTTTTCATTTATTCGTACAACTCTCCCAAAACACCCGGAAGATTACTCGCTGTGCGAAGATCGTTCGAATTTGGCGCGAAAAGCTGAAAGA
Source organism: Ophioninae sp. A BG-2022a (assembly GCA_030523105.1). Taxonomy (NCBI): domain Eukaryota; kingdom Metazoa; phylum Arthropoda; class Insecta; order Hymenoptera; family Ichneumonidae; species Ophioninae sp. A BG-2022a. Next base: position 74,002 of record JAPYZI010000154.1, on the reverse strand, counting down.
TGGTGCCGGTAAGTGAGCAGCAAATGAGAGAGCGTCGTGGAGATTCGGGTGACTTCGTTCTCGTACCCGGGGTCCACGAGTCTCTAAGCAGGGAGCCCCGCCCTGCCTGCCGCCCGCGAGCGGCGTTGGTCGACGCGAGAAGGCAAAGCACAAGCCAGGGCTCTCCGCTTCGTCGTCGCGATAGCGAGAGGACATAAAAGTATTATATTGGGCGAAAAGGAAACGAGGAAGAACGACAAAAAAAGCCTAAAGAGCAAACTCGAAGTGCGACGTGACAACTTGAAAAACAATTCCGTGAACCCAAACAAATTATTGTAAAAGTATAAAAAAGAATAACGGAAAAAAAATCGAAACAAAACGTACATAAAAGTAAAAAAAAACCTCACTGTGCTCTGCGTTACTCGTGTGTTCCGAAAATTTTCTTGGAAGCAAGAAAATTGTGCTTCGAAGAGTTGATTGCACGTTTTTTTTTTTTTTTTCGTTAGCGTTTTCAGTAACGCCGAAACCGAAATCTAATCAATAAGTGCACGAGTGGTGTGATTTTCGTTTTTGCCGCTTGCTTTTGTTGTTCTTTATCAACGTCGTTTACGTTCTCTCTCTGTCTCTCCCTCTCTCTCTCTCTCTTGATAACTCTTGCCCCGCCATTCCCCCGGTCCATCTTCACCACCGTCACCGAGCTATTTACCCTTGTATGTGTGTGTGTGTGTGTGCGTGTGTATGCGAGTGGGATATCGTGTCAAATCGTTTTGCCAATGAACTTTTTTTCCGGACGGGAGTAACGAGAGCACGAGAGAACGTGATCGAATCCTCGTTGATTTTCGACAAGAATTTTTTTTTTTTCGTTACGAGTTAAACATACGCAGGCCTAATTTTCCAGCACACGACCAATAATATTTTACACGTATCGTGGAATAGGGAAAAAGGACGGGTGTCGCTCTCGATGTGATTCGTCATTCGACCAGTGCTGCTGTCAGTTTTGGACGACGATACGAGTGCACTGCGCGAAGACGACGAGGCGGGGAAAGTACCGAAGCCGGAAAAACAAAGGAAAACAAAAAGAAGAACGTCGCTAAAATTAAGAACGTAAAATATCTGCATATTCGATCGGTGCGCGTTTGCGATTCGAGGCCGGTGGGGAATAAGGAAGTTTGTTTTGTTCGTTTTTTTTTTCTGTACGTTCGCTAGTGGTGAAAGACGAGAGGGGCAAGAAGGGAACAATAAGAGTGTTATTAGTCGTGATTGCAACGTGTAGCCAGGACGCTAGTGGACGGTGCGAGTTGCCGCTGCTCTGGGAAGCGACCAGTCGAATCCCAGTCGTACGCGAGAGGAGGATTCGTGCGAGGACGAGCTCCGCTTGGGAGCATCAGGTACGAAATTTTCGTCGCCGATTTCGTTCGCCGATTCTTTGACCCCTATGAAAATTTGTAGTGAGGCAAGACAACGTCTTGTTTTTTTTGTTTGATTCTTTTTCCGCATCGAATTCTACGAAATGTGTAGGGAGTGGGGTGGGGGGAAGTGTTTCGGCTTGGAGATATTCACTCGGCATCCCCTCCCCCGCGGAGCGTTGTTGCGACCGTGAGAGAGCCAATATGGCCGCCGTTAGGGAGACTCACTCGAGGGAGAGCGCTCTCTCTTTGGCCCCGGTGCTCGTACCACGGAGCCGCGCGATTTTCGCTCGGCATACAGACCCGGGAGTAAGAGAGAAAGTCCCCCTCTTTTGCTCGCGCGCTCTCTCTCTCTCTCTCTCTTTCTCTCTGCGACGAAATGGGGGAAAAAATTCAGGAACTCTCCCTCTTTCATTCTCTCTCTCTCTCTCTCTCTCTCGGGTTCTCTTGCCACTCGGTTTGTCCTATCGATTACACCGAACGCCAAGTGATGACTCGACCGCTCCGTCGGATTTTTTCCCCATCGTACTTCCTTTCTCCGCAAACTGCTCCACGCATCTCGTTCTGCAGAGTTTTCATCCTTCAGGCTGATGTACGACAGACTGCGTGACGCGCCGTTTTCAGGAAGCTGAGAAATTCGAAGGTATATGAGATAGAGAGAGAGAGAGAGAAGTACTCTATTCTACAGGCCCGAGCTTCGATCATTTTTCCAGGCTTAATAAAAAAAAAAAAAGCATTTGATATTCATTTTATCCAAACTCTTTGTCGTGAACTTATAATAACTTACAAAAAATAATTGTCGAATAATAATTCAAATTGAAAAAGTTATGGGCATCTAAATATGGCCGTGAAAAGAAGGCTTCAGACGGTTGACACGATTCCAAAGCTTCATTGTAACAGAAAAAAAAACAATTTTTTTTTACGAACAAGAATACCTTATGATTCTCCATTATCGCAGATAGCAGAATATTTTCTACGTTTTTTATGACGATTGTCTTTAAAAAAGTCTATTTTTTCGGCTTTTCCCTAGTTTGTTTTTTTTTTTTTCATATTAAATATAATTATTTCTCAATATTCAAAGTAGACACAGAAGAAGAATAGATACTCAATTTGATGTCAATCAGTTGAATAAAAGTCCAGATTTTATATCAACCAGAAGGAAAAGTAAGGTTAAGATAAACGCGTTTGAAATTTGAGTACAATTGCCAACAGCAACGACCATCCGAGTGGTATAATGACACGGTTTGCTCAAGTTACATCGAGTTGCATCACGTGACTGCGAAAGCGACAGTTGAAAATTTAAAAACCGCGACTTTTTCGAGTGACACGTGACTGCGATCGTGACAGTTGAAAATTAAAAAACCGCGATTTTTTTAGGTCAAACTTTTTTATCATAACCTCTACGACTGCGAATTCTATAAAGACTGACGCTTGTTTTTGTCATTAAAAACGTAAACGCCGATGAGAAAAAGTATATTTAAAATTGTTGAGGTTATGATTATCTTCTACATGTCCTTAACTCTTCGTTATCACTGCGGTTCTGAACGTATAAAGAATTTATCGTCTTATCTCTTTTCTCTTCAAGATTTTCTGGTGCATGTTGCCATCTGATTTTGTATATAATAATTATTTATACATTTGCGATATTCAAAGTATGTTCAGGACTTTTTTCATGGTCTTCTGATTGATAAGGTTTGTGAATTAACCTTTTAAAATGAGGTGGATCGTTTTTATCCAGTCATGTTCCTTCAGGTAAGTGTGACAACGGAAGGTTAACCAGCTGTTTTAGCAATGATTTACGAAATACTCCAGTCGCTGTAAAATTTTAAACAGAGTCGAAACCGGTTATAACGACATTGAAAGTACCAAACAGAATGGACATAACAGTCGATAGTCCTAGTAAGCAATAAAACTACAATGTTTTTCTAGCAAAACGCATTCTCCATTTTGAAAAAAAAACCAACAAATCTTAACAAGAGAACCGAACAAAAAATGTATATTTTTGGAAACCCGAAACCTTCGTATATATCTGATATATTATTTTCTTATGTTATTCATTTTCTATATACTCAAAATATGACGAAGTTTGCATATGAAGTTTGCAAAATATGACGAAGTTTTCCCGAGTTTCGATCATTTTTCCAGGCTTAATAAAAAAAAAGCATTTGATATTCATTTTATCAAAACTCTTTATCGTGAACTTATAATAACTTACAAAAAAGAATTGTCGAATAATAATTCAAACTGAAAAGTTGTGGGGAAAAAGTGGTATGAAAATAATTTTTAATTTTGTAAGTGTCCTTTCGCAGCTTTCAAGTACGAGTGTCACGGAAACATTTTTTTCCCATTATTATTAGTCAACAATGGACAGCAAATCTGTAATATACAATTTTCGATGGCAATAAAAACAATAAATTTTAAAAAAATCGTGATCCAACGATGCGAACTTCAATCACATCCTGAAATATACTTTATACAAATACGTCTTACATACCCTTACACACATGTGCTTCATATTCCGAAGTTATCTATCACCTTTGTTTTGGGAGGGGAAAAATGTAGAATAGAAATGTGAGGAGCAAGATCGAAAATACCCAGTACTCTGTTTCAGCAGATAAGTATCACCGTTGGTCGTTACGACCTTCGTAGCTAAGAGTGATACGTAGCTATATGCAACTTCGTTTGAAGCGGTGCATTCTTATTGGTTTTGTCATGAGATTCAACGGAAACCGCCAGATTTCATCGTTAAGTATAACGTATCGAACACGATACGTTCATTTCAAATGGTTGCTGGTTGCCAGTCTTGGCCCAGAAGAGAATTTCTGGCTTGGACCACTCCTGCAATCTATGATTGGTCCATTAATACACGATTGACTCTTTAATCAATGTAATATTCTCGCTTTCAAAAATAATGTAGGTACAAAGTCACCCTAGACTTCTTCTACCGATCAACAATCATATATTGTTTCTCTTCTGGTAACGATATTTTTTCTCCGTATACCCTTTTTGGGGTTTTTACTTGCCCTCCCTACTTTTCCTCTGTTCTTTCTTTTTTCCTCTGATCCTTCCGTTATTTCTCTACCAACACTGGCCATGCGTTGGGTCAACAATGGTAGATATCACAAAATCGATAGTGATGACAAATAAAGACAACCAATGATAGCTCACTATCATTCATTGGCATCCACTCGGCCATTTATTGGCAGCAATACCAGTATTGGTTGGATGGTAGCAATTGTTAAAAAATCAGATGGGACGGTGAACCCATTAATGCGGCAGATATGGACAAGTGACGCTTAGCCAATTATCGATAACCATGCGGTGGCCGAGCCTTGGGCCTGTTGATATTCTTGGCGATTTCTACATGGGTATGAAGGTAACGATCAAGCGAGAGGATTAGCGATTCTACGCAAACGGGAAGCGAATTGGCAAACACTCATCGAAGCGAAGATGCGAGAGAACACACTTCGCAGGCAATATTCAAAGTGTTCAGGGTGAGATTACTCTCCGGTATTAAAAGTCGCATGAAATATATTTTCACGGCGGGTGAAAAATCGTGTTTCCTTGTTTTCTTTTTCGAGTAAGAAAGTATGGCCAAGGCGATAGAGAAAGTTAAATATACTCGTCGCAGCTGAAAATAAACGTTGACGGTATCGACGATCACTCAAGATACCGAAAGGCATTCAGGGGTCGCCACCTGGAAGACCCGAACGTGGCGACATTGCCACTCGGGCTGCACTCGACGGTATTCACGATTATTCGAGTGGAGTATTCACAAGTATCGATTGTGACTCGAGTGTCTCGTTCAAACGTATTCCCTCTTATTGGGGAAAAAATCGTTGAGAGTATTAATGACTAATCAGAGCCTGCGATTAGAAGTCCTCAAAAGTATTCATTGATAAGTTACGCGGCGACGAGTCTGAAAAGTAGCCATTGACGATAAAATTCAATCGCAAGTATTTGGATGGCAACCGAATTAGGAATGTATAGGGTGGCATTGAAGTAACCTTCGACAGCATTCGGCATCGCTGACAATCGAGTCAAAGTCCTTTAACGAACTTATTAGCAAGAAGAATGGAACGTCGTAGAATGTACCAATTGGCAGTTCAAACGCAAAATCTTCAAACATCATGATTGGCAATTAGTAATGTAAATACTTTGGCCGTAATCATCGGCAGTTGAAACACAGACCTTTCAAACGTTATCAATTTCAATTGCAATGCAAAGTAGTAGTCTTAAATCGTAGTTTTTGATGGTCGCAGTGAAAAATCTTGGAACATACTCAACAGCAATTCCGCCGTAAAGTCTTTGAACTTATCAAAGATGACTTCCAAACATCCACGCGCGCGGGCTTAGTACCAATTGAAAGTTGAACGTAGCATTTGATGGTCTTGAAATTTTCATCGTTGAAATGCAATAGAATTCTTTCTTTTTCTCGTATTATCCAATTGTTTAATTAAAAGAATTCGTAAAAAGCTTCTAAGTAAACATGGACAATATGAAAACGATAAAGAATTCCATTGGAATTTAATGATGCATATTTCAAACGTGCAGATTCTCATTAGGGATTCAGAACCTGTATTATCAAAAGAAGTTTATGGATATAAAGAAAAAGCGGAAACAAAACACAAAGAATCAATTCCGTTACACTCTAGCGCTGCAAACCTCAACATAACAGCACTCGAACGTATCCCAAAAATACAACGGAAAATCAACATCGTTATTTCGGTATGGCTAAAGACTACTCGTCCGTTGTTTCGACATTGCCATTCATTATAATCGATTAAACTTATTATAATCCTATGATTTAGTTTTGTAGATTTGGGGCTGTGCGAGCTCACGACATTTGATTAATCAATAATGAGATTCTGAATTTCATCTTCTGGTAACGTAAAACCGAGAGTAAAAGTAGCCCGAAAAAAAAGAGTAAAGATCGGAATATCAAAATGAATCTTTTGATCTTCGTTTGTTACTCCCATTCATTTTTCCGGCTTCCCGATCTGCATTATCGTCCGAGTAGTATTCCTGCGTAACATTGAGAACAATGCGAGTTTTCTCTTCTGTTAATCCGAGAAAAATTAACGCGACACTTCAGAACGCGGATCAGCATTTTCTCGGCGCCATCTTTCTTTTCATACTGGCGTAGGTCACGTGACCTGACATGTGCGTTAACCGAAGTACGTAAACTCTTGGACATCGGTGGTAACGCAATCGCAGAGTGAAACGTCTTTACTTTATTGGCCGGCCAATTGGACAAGATCCTCCGTACGCAGCTGTCTCGGTCGAAAGAAAATTAAGCGAGACATTTCGCTCTTTCTTTGTTCATGACCAATTTCTCAGGTCTATTTTTCTTCGTCCTTTTCTCTTTGTAACCGCGTCACAAATATACTCGTGAGACTCGATCAACGCTCGTCCAATTTTGATCCAACCGTTTTTTCAATTGCGTTTAAATACTACGATACAAAATAAAAAATTCAAATTTGGAAAATATCCAAATATTGAAGATGAACAGAATTTCTAAACGTGTTTTAAATCCTCACAATGATTATAGTTGTATGATTAGTTCTTCAAAGTGAAAGTTTTCAACAGCAACATCCATTTTTTTCGGATGTTTTCAATGTACTAAGGGGATTAAAAAAAGGCAGGTTTCGAAATTCCACGGTTTATAAACGGAAGGTAAAAACTTCTATCTGTGCAAATTTTTATGCGAGGATTTAAAAAAAAAACTAAAACTGCTAGTATTGAGTTATCTTTTTCTAGTTACCTTGAATTTTCCAGTTGGACCGGAAATTCCAAATAATTTCCGATCCAGGAAACAAATCGCGACAATTATTAATTTTTCTAAAGGTCCCACTGAGGCGATTCCGTTATATTTTCCCAGACAGTGATTCAAAAAACCATTTTGGATCGAAATTTTGAAAAATTTGATATTTCGCGGCTGAAAAAAATCTTGAAAAAATTGCAGCAGAATCGGTCAACGCAGGTTTCTTCACTAGAAAATTTGCCGAGCTTTATTTTTTACGAATGTTATTTAGCGCACTTCAAATATTTTGTTTAAGTACTTTATAGCTAAAATTCGTGAATGCTGGGTGAGACTCGTTGACGAGACTGTACCGATTGACCGATTATTCTTAATTGTCCTTAATTGCTACCAGTAAGAAATCTTAACTATCCAGTCCCCGCGGGTAAAAACTGTTTTCCGCTTCGTGCGATGAGTCGGAAAAGTGTGTGGAAAATTACGTAAAATCATTGACGTCGACATTAATATATGTCATTGTGTAGGATTGGCGTTAAAGTTTGCTACCAGAGGATATCACCATTATCGCGTTTAAGCCTTAAGAGGGCACTTATCCGGCGCGTCCATTTCGTATGCGCACGTTGTCGGATCGTGTGTCCCTCTCTCCGTCTTTCTCTCTCTCTCCTCCCGCCTTCCCTCTCGTTTTCTCTTTCTCCTTCCGCGCCTCTTCATGCGAAGAGCTTTAAAAATATCTACGGACCGCAAAATGCTGGAGAACGTAAGTCTTATAGTTTCCATCAAAAATTAAACATGCGAGACTTCACTCCTTAAATTCGATGCTCCTTATTTACATTTCGTATGCTTTCCCTTCCCCCAATGGGAGGCGCGTGCACGGTGGCCGTTGTGCAAGTTTCCGGTCTTCGTCGTTGACTGCTGCGGACTTGCCCATTGCCTATCTCGTCGCGTTATTAATCGACACAAAAAATCAACAATAATGGCCGGAAGGAGACTTTCTCTGCGTTAGGAGCATGGAACGACGAGAAAGGTCGGTGAAAAATAAAAATTGAACGAATTGAAATCGGATGGTATTTATCGATACAATTAACCCTCTATAGTTGCACCTTCTAATAATAACGTAATAGTCACATGGGGTGTGATACACCCCACCCACTTTGGCGAGTGTTAATTCATCTAAAAATTGCAAAAAAAAGTTTAAAAAATTGTACAGTCCATTTTCAACCTTTTTTTATAAGACTGCGTAAAGTATTTTTGAATTGGTCAATTTTTTTAATAACAAAAGAATTATCGAAAAAAAATGCGGAAGAAATGCTATCTGAGGTTGAAAATGGGCTGGGGTGTATTTTACAACACTTTTTAAACCCCCCCCCCGTGTGACTATAGGTGGTTAAAAAGTGATTTTTAGGCCTTGAGGCGATACGGTAATTCGAAATTGTCAAAAAAAATTTTATCATTTGGGGCAGCACGAATTGAAGAAGAATATCTTATGTGTGGTGGTGGAGTCCCACATTCAAGGTCAAATTACAACTAGAACGATTAAACTGCTGGTCAATCTTGAAACGCGACTTTTTTCGAAACTACGATTATGATTATGGTGCACAAAATGTTTCCATTGATCTTTCGATCACGATTTACTAAAAACTTGGTACACTCACCAAATTTATAAATCTATTTAATAATTGTCATAGTCTATTTTCCTCACTTTTGTAAAAGGAAAATCTATTTTTCGAAAAAAACATAATTGTCTCAACCCGGCATATGCGATTGATATTTCAAATCGAATCGATTTTATTCTTATCTCACACGCAATCGCGCCACAGCTGCTAACTGACAGTACGTTCGATGAAAAATAATTCTTTTTTTGATATTCCAAAGTTACCAAACTTGAATCATCGAGTGGCTATTCCGGCGAATTGCCGGGTGGTACACGAGACAAAAATAACGATATCGGGATGAGGCAAGTTGAGCGCTTCGAACATGCCGCTTTGACCTTTTCGGACGTCAAACATAATTGGAAATCGTTTGAAACGATCGTACATTTATGCGCTTACTGTAGATTTCCGACTTCTTGGATCACTGAGAAAATGTAGTATTTTGGAAAAATTTGATACTTAGTTTTTTGGTGATTTACAAATCACTAAGTTTTTGTGCTTTTTAGTTATATGTCTTTAAATCAATATTTCAAGTAAAAATATCAAGTGCTGATCGATTTCTTCGCAATGACTTTCTCATGCCTATTTCCGTATTAGCATTGAACTTTCAAATATCTTTCGTTTTATTTATCCCATTTCCTATTTTAATTAAATTAAATATTTATTCATCTTTTCGAAAAAAATGTTCATTAATTCCAGTGTTCATTACGAAGTGCTAGTTTTAGTTTCTTTCCTCTTAGATCATCCAACGCCTGGTATTAAATTTTTGAAAATTTAAGTGCCGCACGAGCTCTTCTACAAACGCAAAGGTTTCGTCCAATTGGAAAATACGATTTAAAATCAAATATAAATCAGATACAAAATAATCTTTTAACAATTTCCTTTCTCCAATTAAATCTCTTATCAGCACTCAATTTTCGTATGGTCCATCTTTTAAATTCTCTCCAATACCAATTTCAATTCAATTTGTAATTTCATTATTCATCTTCACAACAAAAATGCTCACAACAAACCAAACAAAACTGCTACGCTCATTCCCAGTCGTCAGTTTTATTTCATGTTTTGTTTAGACCATTTGTTTTAAGCTTTTCGGAACCGGTATTTTGTAAACTGATCGCATCCGATCCTCCGGTTGATTAGAAAAACATCAATTCAAAGATCCCAATTTCACAAAATAACTAATATTTTTCTACGTCTTCAGCCCTTTGAAAAAAATCCAAAAACGATTCAAACAAAACCGAAAAAAGTGCCTACATCGCGTTTTTTCACAATTCCCCGTTGAAACGAAAAAATCATTCGTCGCGACTCAAAATCAATATCACTGAAGGCGCAGAGTAAAAAAAAAAAACAAAAAGCTACAGTTCTCCCTTTCCGATATAATTAAGTCTCTCAATTTTCGTTGAAGATTTTTCCAAAGGAGCGTATACAAGTGCGGCAAAAAATGATTTGCGCAGCTCAACGGCAATTCGAAGTCTCCCACCCTCGGCTCCATCCGCGTTCTTCCCTTCGTGCTGCAAGCGGACCCTTTCCATATATACCACGAGCAAAAGATAATCCTGGGTACAACGGTTCCAGAGTAGCTGTTCGTTTCGTTCTCCCCTCTTGCCCCGCCCCTTCCCCTTCTTCCGTCATTCCGTTTCTCCGACCCGTTGCTTCCCTCGTCGCCACTTTACCGTCCTTTACATTCGAACCAGCAGGAAACAGCCGGCAGCGCAAATGTTGCGTCGGTTCCGCGTCTCTGTGGTGGCAAGGCGAGTTGGGGCCGACGATGCTAGGCGGCGAAGGGGAATCTCGAGAGTTGGCGGAGATATTTGTGTGGAATGGTTAGTAGGGCGCGCACCAGTTAACCGCAGAATTCTATAGGGTCAACGTATTCTAGCTGGATAATATTTGTGACGTCCCACCTTGTCTTGCAGTTGTACATATGGAATCCGTACCACTCACTCGTTCGCAGCACTCACGCACGGCCTTTTTTTTTAGGGTTTAGGGTTTAGCCCTTTCCGGAGGATTTTACACTTTCCGCTTGGTACAGTGTTTCGTTTTGTTATTTTCGTTCGTCGAAAACCTTTGTGCTCTCGTTTCCTTCGTCTACTTTTCCCTATCCTGCCTATTTATCATTTTCGTTCATGATTCTGTTCTCCTTGATTCCTCTCGTTCTTAGTTCTATCCTTCTCCTTTGTTGACCTTCATTTTGTCCTCCTTTACCGTCCTTCGTACTATCCTTCTTCTTCATTGCCGATTTCCTTTGTCATCCTTCGTCCTCCTCCTCTGTTGCCCTTCGGTACGTCCTTCCCCGTTGGTGTACTTTGTTGTGTCATCTTTTATTGTCCTTCGTTCTGTTTATCCTTATCGTTCTTCATAATGTCCTTCTCGTTTGTTGTTCTTCGTTCAGTACTTCTTCTGGGTCGTCCTTTCTCCCCTTCTCTGTTATATTTCGTCATGTCATCTCTTATCGTCCTTCGTTCTGTCCTTTCTCATTCTTCTTGCAGCCCTTCTTTCTATTTCTCTCGTCCTGCGTCCTACCCTTTTTATTGTTCTGTTTATCAGCTTCCATGCCGCCCTTCCCCTTTCTCCTCTTCGTCCTTCGTCTTGCCCTTCGTTTCTTTTTCACCATGCATTTTACTCGTCTCATCATTCATCCTGTCCTTCGTTCGATCGCCCTTTCCCCCTTCTCATCCTTCGTTCCATCCTCCTCCACCTGGCTCCTCTTCCTTCCCGCAATCTCGATGAAGACCTGAATTTCGGGATTACCCTCCACGAGAACGCCACTTTTCCCATTAATGAACCAGTGCTGCTCACGGCTATTCCTCGTTAACCCCGAAATCTAAATAACTGGAAAACCCGCCACGAGCCCGCCGTCCGAGTACGGTTCGCTTGCGTCATTGTACAATCTGTAAAAACATTGCGGAGGCGGTCGAACTCCAAATCTGAACACTCGTCTTATTCCATTTCTGCTTGCCCCGGTCAAATGTAGCGTTTCCCTGATACCCGGTTCGACCCCTTCATCTTTCACTGTTTGGATCGGGATGCCTTCTCGGCTGTTCGTTAACCTCGCGAAATTCGAGCCTCGATTCCGCATCAAACTGCTTTAAGAATGGCGATCCGGCAAATTACTCTAGATCGGGAGGATAAAAGAGAGAGAGAGGGAGGCAGGCAGACAGACAGAGAAGGAAAAAGAAAGAGGAGAACGAAGAAAGAACTAAGACTGCCTTAAGTGTTCAATTAATGAGTTCTGATAGTGCAAAAATGCGAAACTTGAATTCTGCATTTAGCTTTTCCTCTGACGTCATGTGCTTTGACTGACGTCACTAGTACTTGGCTTCTCTCCGTCCTGGTTAAATGCCTTTCGTCCTCTCACGAGGGAACATCTCTCCCGCTCTCTACCCTTCTCTCTTTCGCTCCGTCTCTCTTTCTGGGTTTTCCCTTATTTCTCACAAATACACTAAACTGAAATCAAATTGGTTCGCGTGGCCCACGGGACTATTCAAAGCCGCAGCGTCGTCGCGAACTGCCATCCAGTTTTATAGATAGAACGTCTGCAACTGTACTCGAAAGATTATCTATATGTAACCTATACGAAGCTGAGTGCACGTGCTATGATATTGCGATCGTGTTAGTATTCATTTCTGATATTTAGAACAACGTATCGATCTCTGAAAACGATACCCCTCTCGCAATTCCTTCTTCGCATCGTTCGTCGACATAATACACAACAGTATTAAAGATTCCAAATGAGCTTTGAAAAACAGAAAACGTCCGTTGCAGGATGTACGTATGTAAACGGAAAAGTAAAAACGATAAAGAAGTTGTCATTGAAGGACTTTCCGGTAGACGTTGGAACATCAAGAAAGAGCAAAAGTTACGGCTCGCTGAGTTTTCTGACGAAAAAAAAAGTACAGCTGGCAGGTGCATCTTCCTGGCAACCTGTAGATACTTGGCGAATCCCCCGTGTTACCGCCAGAACAGAATTTCCAACGGACATCCTCGAGGGTGCGAGTTAAACTCTGTTGCGCCTCACTCAATTTCCATTATCGTCACTCGAACGACCATGAGAGGGAGAGAGAGAGAGAGAGAGAGAAAGGAGGACGGGAAAAGCAAAGTGGAGAAAAAAAGGTAGAAAAATGACGAGAAGGAGAGTTGGCTATCGACGATGGTAGAGAGGACGAGAAAAACTTGGCAACGTAGCAGGTCCAAGACCTAACCGACCGCGGATGAACGTGGGATGGAATAAGCGTGGAACAGGGAAGGCGCAATGGTGGGTTAGTAGCAGAGAGTGGTAGCGGCGATGAGGACTGTGAAGAGTTTGGGGTTGGGCCGAAGAGAGGTGTAGACGGGGTGGGTCGAAAGGAGGGAGGGAGAGAAAGGTAGAGAGGACTTGTGGTACGTCGACCCGATTCTCATCTGTTGCTTCGAATCGGGAAAAGAAGAATCCGATGCTCTCGTAACGGTGTTCGTTTCGGGTTTGTTAAAAAAAAGGTTGAATGATGAAATCGATTGAGGTGTGCGAAACGTATCTGGACGCATGGACTGAGTGGGAGCGAGTCCCGATCATGAGAAAGTTGCTGGGGTAACGGCCCGTAATATGCGAGGGAATGACTGACTGGACAGCCCAACGCGATGACGATGTGTTTTCTAGCATAGCCGCGTGGCGACAGTTCGAGCGTGAGAGCAAAAGCAGCCAGCCGATCAGCGACACGTGATCGTCCGAGCTTGCAAGGCATCGATATTCCAAGGCCCCGCGATATGTGGATAGACCGCGCGATAAACGGACCAATAATCAGGTATACGTTGGTAGTGGTAGTGGTGGTCTTGAATGGCGCATGAGGTCTATTGATCGAAAGGGATTCGAACATTTGCCGGTTATCGTGGATATAGGATCGGTAAGGCTGTTCATTGATTGTCGCTGAAACTGCCAATGCGCTTTCCGTTCAGCGCTTCGCGTGTTACCATGTAGGCGGTGCAACTAGAAAAGGATGCGAATTTATCGGGTTCAAAGGTCCGCTGCGAGATACCCGGACCGGAAGGATGAGACGCTCGGGTCTCAGCGAATGAGCGTCTCATCCTTGTCACTACGAAGTCCCCTGAGAGGGTGCATTTTGCAATGACGGAGGACTAAGTCCGTCCAATGAACGGTAGTTATTTTTAGCTCTTTGTTAAATAGAAGATGCCATCGAACGGGTGCCCGAAGTGCGTGTCGTCACCAATGAATATTCCCGGACTGTCCCAATAGGTACAGTTAAAAGGAGTCACGACGCAAACCGACACGGAAATAGCTCAACACTCGCATACAGACGAGAAAGATGTTCGGAGGGTTACAGGGGATGAAGTATCGGTGGAAAAGCTCCTGTGGCTTTGCCGCATGTACGATATTGCTGGAGGTAGGGGATGTGAGGAGGTGCGAGGACCGCAACGGCAACCTGTCACACACTTGGACAATGGCGGCAGTGGCGCCGCGACGCCGGTATAGTTCGAGGGCGCATCGTTCGGGCGTCGTGGCCGCGCCACCGTCGTCTCGTATCACCCCCTCTCACGACCGCCATTCCGACTCGACTATATTCTGCGCTGGCGAACCACCCCCGTCTTCCGTTTGCGCCTCTACCACCACCACCTATCCATTTTAAGCTCTCCTCTCTCGTCCATTGCTCCAACGGCATTGATACTCTCTCTCCTTCCTCCACTTGACACTCTACCCTGGGTGTGGTCTGTGCGATTCCAACGGAGGATTCCCTGTCCACGTTCTCGTCCGACTCGAGACATCGAGCCTGTGTTCTTTTCTTAAACACCTCGGTGCTTCGAAACATCAACGAGACCGTAATTTGTGTTGGAAGGAAACAGCGGTCCGGAACTCGTCAGAATTGGCGATCAACGGTCTTTCCTGTAACGCTGGAACCTCGCTCATTTCAAACTCGTGTGAAAGTCACCTCTATGCATCATAAGTCTATCGACTTTTACTCCGGTCATGATGTATCTTAGTCCATTATCTCGGTGAGAGCAGTACCGAAAAGTGTTCCAGCGGGTGAATAAAAAAAAGGGTTACCGGTGCCATGTGTGTACGCGTATGTGCGTGAATCTTGATCCGCTAGTGTATCGCTCATCGAATTTCCGTTAGGGTGTGCGCGACGAAATCGTTCGAAAGTTGTCGCGCTGCCCTAGGGGTAGCACCAAAAGAAAGGTACATTCTGGATAGCTCGACATCACGGAGACATGTCGGGGAGCGCTCGATGATGTCGTGACAGCGGCACTAGGAGCGGAAAGGGAGTAAGTCTTCCTCCAACTTAATTCTCAGCGCGCCCCTTTTTCTCGCGATTATTCTAAAGGTGAATCTCGTTTGTTGCATGGCATTTGACGCCAATTGCGGAACAAACAACTTTGGCGACGACTCAGTAATTGAGAGTTCCAACTATTCTGGATACTCTAATATCCAAGATAGTGTAGTTGCCATTAACGGTACAATATTATGTGCCAAAGTGGTCCGAGATCTGAAACATTTTCCTAAAAACATTATAGCAGAGCGTTTCGACACTTTGCTTCTGGTAATTTACGAATACTGGCTCGCTGTAGCAACGTGCGCGTGCGCGAGACAAACCCGGCTAGTCCCTCGCCATGAATATATCCAACGAGCTCAATCCTGACGGCGGCTCCTTTCGTTTTCTACCTATTATTTTGTTGCGATAATGAACCACGACTAATTAAATCCTGCGGCGCTGAGACGTATCATATCAGTGAGTGTTCGCTTCCGCGAATATATCGTCGAATCTCAGGGATGAATGGACATTGGTGAATTAAGGAAAAGTTGTCGGAGAAGTTCAGGTTCAAGTTCACAAGTAAGGCATCAGGGTCTGGGTTCCACATTTTAGCTATTTCAATGTCTAAGCTAACGTTGAAAAACATCAAGAAAGCTCACCCTGTTATCGAGGATAGTTGAACATACTTTATCAGCCCTGAATGGTTGCGTCGATCAAATTGGAAGATCCAATTTCTTCCAGCTATCGATCCATTATCCCTACTTCCAGCTATCGATCCATTATCATTCCGTGACTTTTGTGCGTAACGGAAAAACTGTTCTTTTTGTGATTCCAGAGGTGGCAACAATCGCGCTAAGAACTGCGAACGCTGGCACGTGGGGCGGGAAGTTCAGCGTTCTCCTGAGACGCCAGAGAAAGAAGAATCGCCGAGGGATCGAGTTAGCTGCGGAGGCGGAAGGATCGCGAAGAAGGGTGCCCCGGCTGGAACGTAGAGTAGGGAAAAGTGACGGATCGCAGGTGTCGGGAGGACGAGTGACCACGCGAAAAAACGAGGCCGAGGAGAGAAAGAGGAACGCCGGAGAGAAGGATCGAGGAGAGGCGGCGTGACGACAACGGATCGCGACGAGGGACCAGCCGCGGCGTAACAACCATTTTCTTTTTTTTACAAAAGCCAAGAGCTGCGAGAGCCATTGAAGACTTTTGAGAAAAGTCTGCTCGCCTGATAGAAGCCGCGACGTCGTTCGATAACGAGGAAAAATAAAGTACAACGGGAACCAGAAGGGAAGATAAGGGAGTAGTCGAGAAGAAAAGTAGAAGAGCGGACACTCGATAGGGCATCATGAACGAACTCGAGAGCCTTCGCCAGGAGGCGGAAACTCTCAAAAATGCCATTCGGGTGAGTCCACATGCAACCTCAATCCATGAGTCTACTGAGAGAATATTGGAGTCCGTGTCTGACTCATCACATCGCGATAGATCTGGATTTCTTAACATCTTTGTAGTGAAGGACCGCTTTCAAAATTTCAAAAATCTCGCGGGACCTACCCGCTACCGGAGAATTTCGTCCAATTGCACGAAAAGTCAAACAGGCCGTTATCAGTATTACAGAATAATACATTAATTACTGTATCATATCAAGCACGCCAGGGAACCTCAAACCTGACATGACACCAACCTCAAGTTACGAAACTTTGGGATAGATGACCATCTGAGTTTTGATGGGCTAGGAACTTTTGCTACCTGAACCCACTTTATAGTCGTCTGTTATGTCAAGACGTGCGGATCTTCTTTTATTGTTTCCAGAGATGAGTATCCACGAGAAATTACATAAAACGGGGTTTGTGCAACGTTGATTCAGGGTGTGTACATAAACATCTAAACCCACACCCACGTGATACACGTGTACATGTCACTTGGCCAAAGTACACTTGGCACTAACCTCGACCAATCGCCTATTCATCGCTCGAACGGTTGTCCACCTTAGAAACAACAAGCGCTCCCTTTCCCTTACGACTTCATTCAGAAGTCCGCGCACCTTGTCGAATGATTCCACGAGAACGTGCCAATGTGTCGTTGGACCGATATCTTCTCGGTGGTATTCAATTCTCTGAGTGCTTCGCCCACTCTGCCGATAAAACCATTTCGATACCTTGTCAACTTCCGAGATCCGGGCCATCGTTGGTTTTTCAGGATATCCGTAAATCCGGATTTGTCCTGAACTGGATCCTTGGTCCAAACCTTTGAGCCAATAAAATTGAACGACTTGATGCGATTCTTCCAAGAAATATATGAATTCGGTGAAGTTTTCGAAAGTACCGAAACCTCGGCAGTTCTGAATCACTACGCATCCAGCTCGGTCCAATCGCAAGCCATAATTTTCAATGTGTTTACCATTCCCAAGTCTTGCCACGGCAAAGATCAGTTCTACCATAGCCTCGTTAGGCCGGCAGTGAACGCGTGCAGCCAATAGTTTTTTCAGTAATCAGAGTAATCCCGAACTCTAGTATCGAGACCCCAGCTGAACTTTATCGACCCTCCATCGAGGAAATCACATTCCCCGTTGGCTCGTCTTAAAAACTAATCTTTGATTAAAGCTCTCTCGATCAAGCGTCCCCATCGATGGTCATCCGATAGGGCTAGCAAATAGTTCAAAATCGACCCCGTCAGGTTTCGCAAGACTGAAAGATCGAAAGATGATCTACAATCTGAAAAAAAAGAACTATACCCTCGTCACCTAGGCTACGATTAAAGAAAGATCGAGGAACAAGCTGCGAGAAGGTTCCAAAGTTGCTTGATGGAAAACGAGCGTTTGATCGTTCAGCAGTGGTGAGCTTTGAGGGGCGCGCGCGTTGCAAGCATCGCGACAATGAAGAACGGAAACAGGGGAGGGTCAACGGTGGCAAGGTGTTTCATGGTGGTTCGACGATGGTGGCGCTGCCTCTGTAGCAGTAGTGGTGGTAGCAGGGCGCGGCATAACCGTCGCTTCCCTGATCAATACGCCGCACCATCCCTCTCTCCCTCATGCCACTTTACTCTGATGCTTTCCTCCCAGTCGTTTGCGCGCCCGGATCTCGTTCTATCCCACTTTCTTTTTTACTTCCCCTTCGTCTTCCTCTACTGTCGCTACTACTATACTGATTCTCCTTTACTACACCCTTGTACGCTTCCACGTCGGATCGTCTAGTGCAAACCTGGCTGGACTGTGACACGCGCGTTTATCGAGCAACCCAACCGGCGAACAAAAATTACCCCCCTACCAATTGTATCACTAGGGAATACATGTTTTTTTTTATTCGATGAGTCATAGATCGTCCCACTTTCACGGTTGTTCATTTCCGAAGAACTCTGGAATGACAGGATGATTTTTTGGTTTTACAGGATGCAAGAAAGGTCGCTTGCGACACGAGTCTGGTCCAGGCCACTTCCGGTATGGAACCCATCGGCCGGATACAGATGCGAACGAGACGCACCTTACGTGGCCATTTGGCGAAGATTTATGCGATGCATTGGGGCACTGATTCCAGGTATAAAGCGCTATCCGGCGAGGTCGACTCATTCGTGCTGTCAAGAAGATTTCTTCGTACGCTTTGAACAATCGCCCAGTGTTGTATACCTGATGTCGGCTCATTATTGACTCGAAGCTTGGCACGAATGCCAACCGTCCTATTTTATGTGTGATACTAGATCAATCGCATGCTTATTCGTTTCCTTCCATTGATAATGATTCTGGCGAAACGACGTACTCCATTCTCGTTCGATGTTCAATCTTAACGGCAATATCGGACATCGTCTCATGAAAGTCCACAACTGTACCATGAAACGTTTCAATGAAATCCAGTTTCTATTTACAACGAACATTGAAGTTGGTCGCCGGATATATAATAATTGGCATCGCGTCGCTTTTGCATTGATCGGTTTTTCCCATGAAACGGATGAACCAAAGTGGAGCGCCATTTTCGTTCAACTCGTAATCTTCTTGACAGCAGCACCGGATACGGCGCCATGAAATTTCTTTGCATTACGGCGAGTTATTGCTTGTTAAATGAAATTTCAACTTGGATGTTGAAAAATTTGATTACGTCAAACTCCATTGTCGGCGTCGTATCCGTGTGCTCGATACCGGCCATTTTCTTTGACATTTCGACAGGTACTCAGCTTTGACAATACGGATACATAATAATGCGCGGATAAATACGACGTTTTTGTCAGTAGGAACTTAGTTTCGGCATCTCAAGACGGTAAACTCATAGTGTGGGATAGCTATACCACGAACAAGGTACACGCTATACCATTGCGCTCGTCGTGGGTCATGACCTGTGCATACGCCCCATCCGGTAGTTACGTGGCGTGCGGCGGACTGGACAATATATGCTCTATCTATAGTCTGAAGACGAGAGAGGGTAACGTACGGGTCAGCCGAGAACTTCCCGGACACACCGGATACTTGTCTTGCTGTCGATTCCTCGATGATAATCAGATCGTCACGAGTTCCGGCGACATGTCATGGTAAACGTCTCTTTTTTTTTTGCCACGTTGATCGCTACGGCACGACACAATGGATGCCACGAATGACCTTGAAAATTACACGCATTTCCAAAGACAAAGTGTCAAATACGTTATTTACGTATACATCCGAATAACTCAAAAACGAGTAAATATTTCTTGAATCCGTTTGAAAGGTGTTCAAACAATTGTCACCTAAAGACTTAGTTATTTTCACTTTTAAGTGAAATTAATCAGCTACTGCGTGGACCAGAGCTGTACACATTTGCGAACATTTTTACACCTGCCGCAACAATTAAGTTCAAAAACTAAACAATTTTTCGAAACAGTTTAACAACACGCACGTATTATCTTCAGCAAGTAATCTCTAAAAAGTCACAACGGCCAAACTTGCTCAGACGGCAAAATTGAGTCATCGTTGTTAACAAAAATATATACGTATGTTTTTCGAGAAATAAATAAAGCATACATTTTATAAAAAATACATACATACGAAAAATCCTTTTTTTCTAGAAACAAAAAATACGTTTTTTTTTTTTCTAACAATGGTGTTCCTGGTATTTTTCGATTCACGAAAGTATTTTCCTCGGCCGTTTTTTTCATCCGAAACGATGAAGAATTTTCAAGGTCACGACTATTTCAAGAGATATCGTTTACTTTTTTGTGTGAAACAAAACGTAACAACGAACCGTTTGTTCACAGCGCTCTCTGGGACATCGAGACCGGCCAACAGTGTACGTCGTTCATCGGTCACACGGGTGACGTAATGTCGCTCTCGCTCGCACCGGACATGCGTACATTCGTATCTGGTGCGTGCGACGCGAGCGCCAAACTTTGGGACATCCGCGAGGGCTCGTGCAAGCAAACTTTCCCGGGTCACGAGAGTGACATAAACGCAGTTACGGTAAAGAATACAAAAAACCGAAGAAAAAATATATATATATATATATATTAGAGAACCAATCGTTTCCGGTCTCTTGACGTGCTTGTTTCTTTGTTTTTTTGTCGGTCAGTTTTTCCCGAATGGTTACGCGTTCGCGACGGGCTCGGACGACGCGACTTGCAGACTCTTCGACATAAGGGCGGATCAGGAACTGGCCATGTACAGCCACGACAACATAATATGTGGAATAACGAGCGTGGCGTTCAGCAAGAGTGGAAGACTCTTGCTCGCCGGTTATGACGACTTCAATTGCAACGTGTGGGACTCGATGAAGAGCGAACGTGCCGGTTCGTCATATTACTCCATTCTTGATTTTTTATCTTTGTGTACTTTGGTACAACCGTTCTTTCTCGAGAATCAGAGAAAAAAACCAAATTTTCGGGGTTTCGGAGAAAAAAAAAGAAGGCAGCCAGGAGAGAACTTTCGTCCCGACGTATCCACGTGAATTAATTTCGATTGCCCGTGGCCTCCGTACGAATTGTTCATCCATCGGAACCGTAATCTTGATGGCGAATTGCCGAAATCTAGGACTAGTCGAATTAAACAATAATAGAACAAATCTGGACACTAGATGGAGTTTTATTGAAACACTCTCCAAAACAAGATTCTAAAGCCGATGAAAGCTCTCTCCTCGAATATCGAATGCTAATTGGAATGATGTAGCTTGCATAAATTGAAGCGCAATTTGCATTTGTTGTGTTATATTGATTCGAATTTTGAACGATCATAATCAAGCGTAAGTTTTTTTAACGTATGTTCATTATAAATTTGCGATCTTAATTTACGAATAAAAACTTTAGGCAATGATGAAAATGAGTAAATGAAAAACGAAAAAAATATTGTTGCGTGCCAACGATGCGAACTCTAGCATCATCGATCGGAACTCGTTGATTAGAATTGGCATTGACATCGACGCCGGAAAACGACTTATCTAATCCTTTAATTGAATAATTGACACTCAAATAAGCCTGATAAGATGGACTCATCAAAATGAAGATCGTGAAGGTCAAGTTTTGATTTTTTCGGAGATTCGTAACTACAAGGAAAAGCAAAGGAGGGATCGTACTTTTTCAAATTTTGGGATCAAGCAAACAAGACGAAAAATTACGATTTTTGTACTAGGTAGATAATGAAAATTCAAAAGTGATTGAGTAATCTTCCAGGCAGTTTCGAGTAGATTTCCAAAGGAGAAGAAAATCAATTGCGCAATTGGATCTTCTTGTCGGCGCTCTGACAAAACGATTTATTCACGGCGCGCTAGTACGTCGAGACTATTCGCTCTATCCAGTGATTAAAATTGTGGTTGTTTCCTCCAGGTATCCTCGCGGGTCACGACAATCGTGTTTCGTGTCTGGGCGTTACGGAGGACGGTATGGCGGTGGCGACAGGCTCATGGGACTCGTTCCTGCGCATCTGGAACTAACTTGGACCAACGATCGGTCCACGTAATCCCAAAGCTCTCCTCCAAAGAACCAACCACCGCGGACTAATGAACAGCATAACGAAAACGAGCACGAACGAGATGAGCGAGAAGAAAAAGAAGAAATATTGTAAGAAGAAGAGGGCCAAGAAGAGTAAGAACAACAGCAAGGCGACGATGATAATGATGAAGAAGGCGTCACGGTGCACAAGAATCAAGTACGTTAATCTTGTCACGGACAAAACAGGACGGGAAGCTGCGACGATCGATTACGAGGCAATGTTCACCGACAACGAGGATGAGAATGATGACGAGGAGGGTGATAATGATGATGATGATGATGATGATGATGATAATGATGACAGGAGCAACAAGAAGAGCCGTTTGGTCACGCGCGAGTCATCGGGTAATCGTCAGGTCGTTGACGATGACGCTTCGACGCTGACGATCATGAAAAACGACGTTTATACACGCATAAGGCGCCAGAAAGTCGATAGCGACGATCGTCGACTCATCAATTGTCAACGGGACGATCGTTCCTCCTGCGTTACTCCGGATTTCCAATTGATTGACCGATCCGAATACTCCAGCAGCCTCGACATTAAGAGTTGCTGCAGCGCCAGTTGCTTCAGCGACAATTACGAAATTTACGACGATTATCATAACCGCGACGATGACGACGACGACCACGACGACGACGACGACAACGATGACAACGACGACGACTGCGACGATGACGATAACGACGAAGACGATGGCGAAGGGTACGATCATCCAAAGAGAAATAACGTCGCGAACGGGCGAACGACGATGAATGATAGGAAATATGACGTCGTCCCGATAATCATCAATCGTGAAAAGTTCGCCAAGGACGAACTTGAGAAAAACGAGAGTTTCGAGTATAGAGAAAATATTGTGTTGCATTCCGATTTAAAGGTCGACAAGTATGACAACAATGGAGGAGACGATGATGATGGTGGCTCCGGCGGTCGTTACGCTGCTGCCCTATTACGTCATAAAAAAATACTCGTCGACGTTACCTGGCGACGGGGAAAAGTCGGCGACAGGGTCAAACGCGATTATCAACGTTTCTGACTGCGAGAGATTACGCAAAGGAGAGAGAGAGAGAGAGAGAGAGAGAGCGAGCGATAAAAAAAACGCGCACACATTGAACGTACAGGCACACAGAAATGCACGCATACACACACAACCTGTGGAAACGTTGGATAATGAATTAAAAGCTGGGTCTCCACCCTCATAGATCGGTGAAAAATATTTGTATTTTTTCTTTTTCTTTTCGAATTAACACTCGAGAATTCCAAACGAATTGTGTATGAAACGAAGAAATCGGCCCATCGGCGATATCACCATTTTTGTTTCAAACGCGTCGATGTTCCGAAGAGACGAAAAAAATAACAAAAAAAGAAATACACACTATACTCACACAATTTTTTTACACGCCGATTTAAAAATTGCTCTGTTCGTTTTAGCTACAATTTTCTATACTTTTTACACCTTCTGTGGACTTTGTATTACTCTATCCAACGAAAGAGTAAAAAGTGTAGCTAGCGCGAACAAACCTAATATTAACGTGACCAAAAGTGGATCGTCGATTGTTTCTCTTCGACGATTTTTTTTTTTTTTTTTGTTTCCCGACACGTTCCCGAGGAGACGCGGTGGAGCCCTCTCTCTTATTTACTGCGAGAGTTAAAAAAAGACGGGAAATAATAACTTTTAATAAATAATAAAATAATAAACGTTAAACGAAAAGAAACGAGACAGATGCGAAGCACTTATCCTTCCTGTGCGATCAATCTGATCTGTGTTCATGTATTATCGAGCGAAAAAGTATATCGATCGATGATGGGATAATAAAAAGTGAAGCGGCGGAGGGGGAGGGGGGGGGTACGAATCGGTAATGAGAAACATCGGTCGCGCCGACATCGTACGACTTCTCGATCTCTCACGGAACACAAATACCCGCATAAATACAGATAAACACAAACATACACACACACATGCGCGCAAAAAACGGTGAATATTCGAGAAAGCGGATTTTTTGAAAAAAAAAAAAAATAAAAAATTGAAAAACTATCGAAATTACTTTTCATCTGATTCGAAATCGAAATTTTGTGTGTTCGTGATGAGGAGAGTGACGTCGAATTTTTCGGATGTTTATTTCGAACTCGAACGAAAGTCGAAAAAGCTCTTCGGTCCCTCTTGTTGTATTACGAACTATTACAAAGTTCCTGCTATATTGAAAATCGATAGAAAAAGAAAAAAAAACAATGTTTTCTCTTTTGATTTTCGAATAAAGCGCTTTTCGAAATATTCATCCGCGAGACATTCGTCATCGGCCGAGCAACTCTTTTTCCAGATCCTCCAAAATTTTACGATACACCGCACTTTGCTTACCACTTGTGAGCAAAAGTGTGGGTTTGCAATTTGGATGGCTCTCGTTGAGAATTATTTTTCGTCTCTTTCGAGAGCAAGGAAGCCAATGTCTCCATCAGTAAAACCTGTATCGTCAATTTATGGCTCTTTTCAAACCTCGTTGTCGACAAAGCAATTCAAGAAGACCAAAGTAGTTAAAGATTTCTTCATTTTTTTATCGCCCGATTTTTCACTCCAAAAAACGAGGTAAAATTCTCGAAAAAAAAAGAACACGAAAAAAAGTGTTTTTCGAAAAAAAATTGGTTGGTCGATAAAGAATTCTCAAGCATGCTGAATACACGCGGACACCAATATGCACTGGAAAAGCTATATAAATATATATATACGCACATATATATATATTTAACATTAAAAATCATTAAAAAAAAGAATCATCAAAAGAACTAACCGAGCCCATTGAAGATGGAGTGAAAGGCGAGAATCACAAGCAGCGACGCGTATTTCGTTCGAAAAACAAACCACGATGAAAGTTTTTTTTTTTTTTTTTAATAATTTATCATATTTATCATTCTTCGAGAATTTCCTCGAGAGATAAACGTTTTTATTTTTTCGAATCAATCTTTTTTCTTCCATCCTCCATCGTCGGGATTCCTTGCGTTTTATTTCCAGAATAATAATTGTACAACCAAGCGTGACGATAAACAACAACAACAATAACAAAATCGAAAATTGCTCTGCGTGTTATCGTTCCCTCATACCATTCGTTTCCCACGCCCACGTAATTATCGCACCGTCATTTGGCGTACAAATCGATCGTTCGTGCGCACACTTTACAATGCAAAACAACAGCAAACAAACAAAAAGAAACTAATAATCCTCCCTATTTATTTTGTATAGTACTCCACGCGTCAGCATATTATCATTATTATTATTATTACTATTATTATTATTATTATTATTATTATTATTATTATTATTAATTATTGTCGTCTTCATCGTAGCGAGAATGTTGAGTTGGCAGAATTAAAAAAAAGAAAACTAAATAAACAAACCCAAACAAGAAAAAAGAAAATTATCTCGTGGCCATTGTCAGGATGAGGACAAGATGGAATCCATTGAAACTGCCACTTATGGTCGTCCTGAGATTTCTCTCCTCGAGGCTCAAAACTCACTTTCCTCGATAATTAATAAATAGAACGAAGGAAAAAGAAACGTTAATGAATCAAATCATCCCTGATTGTTCGGCAAAGAAGAGAAACGAAAAATCCTACCCTCTTCCCCTCCTAAATACGATTTCACCATCGTACATGTACACAGCCACAAACACACACACACACACACACAAACACATGCGCGCGCGCGCCCCCAACATACGACATTCAATTATCACATCCACTTTTTGTCGAATAAGTGTTAAAGAAAGAACAAAAAAAAAAAAACAAAAAAAACAAAACGTGAAAAGAAAAAAAAGAAAAACTGTGTATGCATTTAAAAATTGTAATAATATTAATGATAATGATGATTGTAATTTATAACTATTAATACTTAATATGTAAGAATGAAAAAGAACAAAAAAGAAAGAAGAAAGGAGAAAAACAAAGTATCGATGTATCGAGACAAGTAAGCGAGAGAAAGAGAGAGCGTGTGTGTACGAGAATTGAATCGGTTTTTCGTGCAAAACGGACAATTTCTGTGCAGAATTGATTATCGGGCGAAATGAAAAAAAAAAAAAAAGGAAAGACGGCGGGAAAGAAGTGAAAGTGAGAGAGTGAGAGTGAGTGAGAGAGAGAGAGAGAGAGGGAACGAGAAAAAAAACCACAGACGCGATGACCCCACTTTTTTTCGACACCGAGAGAAAAAACCAAAAGAGCGGAGACAACCAAAAAGAAAGAACAATCCCAATCCACAATCGGACACGAGAAACAAAAAAAAAAAAATCGTTCTCTGCGGATATTTGTAATCGTTTTTTGATATAACTCTCTTCTACCGAATAATCGCTTTGTCGTCACAAACTCTCTTACCTATGTGTTTTGCAGCGAAGGAAGATAAAACGAAAGAAAACCTACGAGTATTCCTCATTATTCCATACCCAGTTCTATCAGCATTCTCATTAACAAATTAAAACGCAAAAAAATTATCGCGAACAAGCAACGAAACGGCAAGGAAATTTCTTTTTTTTTTGTGAGAAGTCGAGAGTGAACACGAAGCATCGCGAAAAAATCAAAGAAAAGCATCAACCACTTAATCTAAAATTTCTTATGAAAAGAAAAACGACCCGCGTCACCATCCTTTCCCACCCCCCTCCCCGCCGGCCCTCTCTTACCGCAGCTGAGGCAAGAAAAGTGGAATCGAAGTTTACGAAAAACAAAATAATAATAATAATAACGATAATAATAATATTAATAATAAATATAACAAAAAAGTACGTTAACGACATGAAGATGGAAAAATATACACATAAACAAACACACATACACACACACACGCGCGCACACGAGAAAATCTCATCTAAGAAACAATTTGAAAAAATAATAATAATAATAAAAAATAACAATACAGAAGCAAGAAAAAAAAAAACGGAAAAATGACACCGGTACGTTTTTGTATCTCGTAGATCGCGACTCGGCCGCAGTGGGCTTTACTTTTGTACGTTACGACCCGAAGCCCTGGAAAGCCTTCGTCCGAGTTGAAAAATTATTATTAAAAACATATACACAAACTCACACACGTATAATTTTTCGTTAATTTGTATATCGAGATAGAAATGAAAGATAACGAGCTAAACGAGTGAAGGATATATAAAAATAAAGCCAGGAAACGAAAGGAATAATAAAGAAAAAAACAATGAAAAAAAAATAAAATAAAACAAATAATACAACACAAAAAAGAGAGAGAGAGAGAGAGAGAGAGAGAGAGCGAGAGAGAGTGACGAGGGGTACGAAGCGAAAGCGAAACCGGAAAAAATTAAACGTTATTATGTATCTAGTCATAGTGAGGCACACGCAACAAGCAAGAGGAACACACTGGTTGAATAGCGTACGTAAAAATTAAGGGTGTAAACATTTTATCATTTTATCTGTTTCTATATTGAACAAACAAAATAATAATAATGATAATTGTGTTTTTTTTCTCGACTATCCTGTTCGGGCAACGAGAAAAACGTGGCTTCTTTCGCTTCGTTTTTTTTCCGTTTTTTTTTTTTTGATTCTCAAGGAGCGAGCACGAAGTGAACGGAAGGGAGAATGAGGGACGAGGATACCGCATGGACCGGTCGATCAAACAATCCACGGAGCTTTGCTAATTTGAATAGTTCGGTTCTTTTTCGATGATATCGCGAGACTAAATTTTACGAACGCGAAGAGTTAGAGAGCGAAACTAGAAAAAGCACTGGAAAAAAATCAGGATCGCACTACCGATCTCTTTATTCATTCGTGGCTTCCCCTTATCACGAGAGAGGCATCTTCGACGCTCGCCAAATTTTTCATCTTCGCTAATGTCTCGATCTGAGACTTTTTCTTTCCTCGATTCTATTTCACGATTCTTCGCTTCCCATATACGTGCACGTGTGTTCTCGGTAATTATTACCGCGATTACGTTGACGATTATTGCTAGGGCATGAGAGAGACTTTAAGTGTGGTTGACGCGCGAGTAATATTCCACCCCCCCCCCCCCCGCGATTCTGCAAATACCACGCTGAACAGCGTAAATAAAAACGGAAAAAAAAGAAGAAATGACAAAAACATTCTCTTTCTTTTTCTTAGCCCTCTTTTCGAATTTGTCTTTTTTTCTCTTTATTTGTAAAAACAACGTGGGAAGAAAAAACAAGACTGTTGTCTAATATAACTCTTTCTTTTTCATCGTATTTAATATTTTTTTATTGCCTCTTTCATTAAGAAAATAAAATGCATAAAAAGGAACAGCAACATTATTATATATTTTTGATACTTTATTCGCATTAAAAAAGATTTCTTCTTTTTCGATTTAGATTTACTTAGAGATTTTTAATATCTATAAGTAAATCTTTTTTTTTCTTTTGTAAATAAATAATAAAATAGCAGCGATGCTTCTTCCTTTAAAAAGAAACAAATGTAACGAACGACGATGTTATTTAATAATAACTTTTCCTTGTTTCTTGTATTTTCCTTTTTCGATTTTCTCTTCAAAAAGATAAAATGAATTGAACAGCAGTGTTATCTATATTAGATAACACTGTTGTATTATCTAATATAGTTACGTCCCTATTCTCATTGTTTCATTTTTTCTTTTGAAAAAAAAAGGTAAACGGTAACGCCATTAAATATTGATTTTCTTCCCGTCCATCTCCAGTCCGGCCAATTCCGGCAGCGATCGCCTCGTTGGAAAATGGAGAGAAACGGAGGAGTGTACGTGCATTTGATATTAATCCTAATTTGTTCAGTTTGCTAAGACCCGATGCGCAGGAGCGAAAAATTTCTACGAACCGAATACACACGAATACTTTATGCAACATTAAAAAAATCATTTAGAAATCGAGAGAAGGGGGGGGGGGGAAAATCACAGCCGTCGGTGAGCCAAGAGGCGACAAAAATAAATAATTATCTCGGGGAGCAAAAACGACCAGTGAGGGCAGCAAGCAGATGCCGCTAAGTAGCAGCCAGTCGTGCTACACATAAATAAAAAAAATAGTTGGCGATGTATTTCCATATTTTTTATGATGAAATAATTAAACGGAAAAAAGATAATTAAAAATAATGACCAATTGTAAAAAAAAAACCGTCGTGAAAGTAGTACGAATCGTCGATCGTAGAATGGTATCTGAAAGGATTTTTGAAACGTCCGGGTGTATAAATTTTAATCCGCGCGTATTCACGTTGCGACTATCGTCGAGAAAAAATGATCGGTTCGTACTGCCATAAGTACGGTCATATTTAAACGAAAAAAAAAACGTATAGACGGTACGACATTTTTATTGGTATACAACTGTGAAGAAATGTTGGTAAACATTTTCATTAACCCGGCGAGAGTGTGGTGAAAAAATGTAAGAAAGAGTATGTGGCATGGTTTGACCAAATTGGATGTAAAACTTTTACCAAATTGGATGTAAAACTAGATTCTTCAGGAAAATCATTATTTCAATTATTTTGTATATTTTACATTACTGAAAACAAGTTACAATGAATTTTCAACGAGATTCAATGACAACACGATGAGTATGATATACCCTATCACACTCTGGCCGGGTTAAGTAGCCGAATGGTTCGCAAAATAACGTCAAGGCAATGGAATGAATTTTCGGGGAAAAAAGTATTTCCTTATTTATTATAAAAAATATTTTTTCCATTTTTTTTTTGCACCGAAATGGTTTTTCTCCATTTATTTCCTTAATTTCTACGTATTCCCTTTCTACTGGAACACTATACAATATACCTTCCCAAGGGCACGGGGAAACTGTAGAAAACCTTTGCCCAAATAAATGACCCAGCTCAGTATTATTCCGAACTTCTGGTACACCGTTTCTGATTAGAGTACCTACATCAAGCTTGAGGAAGTATCGAGCTTCCCCTTAATGGTTGATGCACGACTAACGGTCACCGCTTCGAGTATCGGTCACCCACAACGCCGCTTTAACTCGAAGTATCGCCCGAGACGAACTCCAACCGTCTACCAATCAGTATCGGTCAGCATAAATCTTTTTACTACTTCTTGCTATCGTGTACGTATTTTTATCTTCAAAGTCGTTTTCAACAATGTACAGCTTTTTTTTTTACGAAGACACGTACTTTTTTATTATCTCCAGAACTTTCGTAACGGATACTATAGAAACTCCTTTTTTAACTTACCATTGAAATAAAAATTCTCAACTGATGTGTCATACTTTTTTTTCAACAGAACACTTAGTGATTATAATGAGATTTTTTAAAACGTGTGAAATTTACAGATACCGAAAAGAACGTCAAAAATACTTATTTTCTCGAAAAGTTAAGAAACATCATGAAAGATACGCTAGTGAAATAAAGCTTGGATGCCAAAGATTTTTTAAAATTACACGAGTATTGATTCGTACTTAATTACAGAAAATAATAGAAACATTTACGAAAGTAATTATTTGGGAACGTTAGAAACCTTATAAATGTAAAACGAAAAATCGCAGTATTATCTTGACGATACATTTTCTACGAAAATATAACGAACAGTCGACTTCTATCGAAAGTGTCCAAAATTAAAATCAACGGTATTCATGATCCGAATCGAGCTCCTGAATTTATCTTCTTGGGTGTTGCTCTTCCCTCCCACTTTGCACACTCATCGCATCGATTTTTTTTTGCTCACTCGAGATAAGCATTCGAGAATATTCCGTGGAGGAATCGAGCACCTTGAAGTTTCCCGTTTTTACACTTAAGCGAACAAAGAAGAATGGCAAAGGAGAAAAGTTCATTCACCATTTTTCATTGTCCACTTG
The DNA here is from genome assembly GCA_030523105.1 of Ophioninae sp. A BG-2022a. Classification (NCBI taxonomy): domain Eukaryota; kingdom Metazoa; phylum Arthropoda; class Insecta; order Hymenoptera; family Ichneumonidae; species Ophioninae sp. A BG-2022a. The sequence goes on along the minus strand of JAPYZI010000154.1, from coordinate 43,266 downwards.
GGTCAATCAGCGACAAGAGGGCTATCGATGAAAAAATCTTCGTAGATATACAACGTACGTTGAGTTAACAGTTTCACATATAGTGTTAACTCATTAATAACGCTTATAATAACAACACTAATAATAATAATAATAATGCAAGTGAAAATAATAAAAATGCTGCATGTGTGACTGCATCAATTGACGTCTCGAAATCAGAAATCAGATGCTGTACATAATAATTTATTATTATACGTACTATAGAAATTGCGCCATTCCTTTTCGATAATATCATTATCATTCTTATCTCCGTTATTCGTTTATTCGTATTATCATAATTATATTAAAGCAATTAATGATTATCATATATTATTGTAATAGTATTATTATTATTATTGACATTATTATTATATGATATTTTTGCCTAATAATAATCGCCATTGTCATAATTATTAATACGACTATTATTATCATTACGATTATTGGCATCACATCGTATAATTAATGTGAGTGTGGATAAAAAAATAAAGTGTACGTAGTTCAAGATCTCTATGATCTGGTCGCATTTAATTCACGTTGTTTTTTCATCGGCGAGAGCCAATTGCATTTCCAAGCTTTTTCTCCCAGTCCGGCAATTACAGATCGCATCGTTCGGCAAAATTTTCTCGAGTCTCTTTTCCTCGTCCGTCACTCCCTCATCGATGCCCTGATTCGCGAAAACTTTTTCATTGAAATGAGCAATTTTTCTCTCTGCGATCGCTTGTCTGGAAATCTTCATGAGATTTTCGGCGGAACGTCGATTTCTCTCTATCGTTTCGTCGCTCTTTGATGATCTCACGTTATCGAGAATAGTAGCCCTCAAGGAATCGTTCGCGGATATTGACGACGAGCGATCGTTGATTTCCATCACTTCGATGATTTGCACCTCGGCCGATTTCGAGTTACCGATCGTTGTTTCGTTTTCCGCTTGTTCGCAAGTATATTTCGGTTTCAAGGAATCGTCGCCCCAAAAACTCGCGATTTCGCCGTCTCTGTAGACGATATTGTTGTCCACGTCGAATTTGCACATTTCATCGGTAAACACTTTCATGTCACGGCGAATCTCGGTCAAACTCGACGCGAGTTGATTTTCCGGATTTTCCGAGCTGATGTTTTTCGATTCTTTTTCAGCGATCTTTACGGGACCCTTCGGTATCTCCGTTGATGAAGACTCGAGAGTTTTGGAATTTATTGAATTATCGTGGATACTTCGGCTCGAATTTGGCACCGGTTGGACCGTCATTGGAGTTTCGAGATCGGTAACTCCAGGTTCAATTTCTTCTACGAATTTTCGAGCCGAAAAATCGTTGGCCTCTGAATTATTTTGAGATTCTTCATAAAGATTATCCTCTTCATCATTGGAGGAGTCCACTTCAGAGGAGGATGTTTCTGAGTGGTTTCTGACAGATTTTCCTTCAAGAGCTAAAAGATCTGTGCTCTGATTAGCGGGATGATCAACGTTATCCCCCGGTATTAAATTCTCTTCACTCTTCTCGTAAACTGGCTGGATACGCTTTATTCTTTTCATCAATTCTACCAATTACAAACAAATGATAGCTGGATGAAAAATCCTTAGACAAAATCGTTAGTGATGCTGACAAATTATGGAAAGTACCTTGCACGCTGTCATTTATTTTTCGTTGCTCAGCTTCGATCCATCTCTTCCTCTCAGCCATTTCTTCCTGCGGACCTCCGCGTTCCCTGATACAATCATGGTATTACCGGGCGATTATCGTATTTTTTTTTTAGAAGCGTATTTTTTTATATCGTTTTTTTTAGAACTGATTGGGAATATTATACATACCAAGCTTGAGCGCAAGCGCGATCCCTTGGGAACACCGGTCGTTCGTCGAGGTAACGAAGCTCCTTGCAACTCAGAATCATCGTCTTCCGATAATTAGGAACCATTTTTATCACTGGATTTCCTGTTAATGCCACCACTCTCAGAGATACCATAGAACCCAAAACCTTCAAGTAAAAAAATATTCGACTTAGCCCAGATAGCATCGTTTGAACTTTAAAAATATTGTAATCGACGATTCGTGCACGCCAGACACTCAATTTCATAGCGAAACTTATCTTCATTATTAAGTGTCCTACTTTGTTATTTCAATGTGGTAGACATTAACGTATATTTTTGGTTGTTCTCCCTATTGGTTGAAGGTATTACTAATGGATATTAAAAAATCACCAACATCCTTGAAAATTTCAGCAATGGTGGTTTTTGACAGAACAATAATACATTAATTATTTTGGAATATTTCACTTAATACTTTTCTGTTTGTAAATGCCAATTGTGCAAAAAGATTGATGAGGCTAAATTTCAAATGATTTATTAAGGGAACACATTTATTAAGGAAATTATTTTCTAAGCTAAAAAATGAAAAAAAATTAAGCAGCACCTTCATAATATTGATTGACTGTTTGAATATAAAAAAAAAAACAAATCAATTCTTGAATATTATCATTATTATTTTTGGGTCGAACTGCAATACGAATGCAAAAGATTCGTATTGCAGTTCGACCCAAATTACACCCAATTACAGCCCAAGAAACGATTTTGTTGTAAAGTACCTGATCCATGTAAAGCCCAGTACCTTTCATATTTTTATCAATATTAAAGTTTAAAATTGAAGATTATATATATATATTTATTTTTTTTTGTACGAAGTTACAACGGGTATGGCCTTATTAAGAAACAGGGGTCTGAATACGGCCCAGAAGTCACTATTTAAAAAAAGGCTTATAGTTAATAGTGAACATTGTGTTCCGAACCAAAATGATCAAAATGATTATTGAATAAATGATTAAATAAACATTTTAGTTTTATTTCAACATTTATAGTTTTTTTCGTACTTAAAAATAAATAAGATGGGCCTTACATGGGTCAGGTACCTTATCTTTTTTTTAGCTTTTGGACGGTTCATCTGGTAATACCTTAGCGATTACAGTGATCCAAACAAACCTCGGTTACGCAGAGCGGGTCGTCGAGCTTGTTGTGCGACAAATCGAGGATTGAAACAGACTCGAGTAATCGGAGGTGCTCGATGTCTTCAACTTTTTGCAAATAGTTGTGCGATAGATTGAGCGCGTTCAGAAACTTGAGTTCTCCAAGATTTTCAATTTTTCGTATGAGGTTGTATGACAGATTGATCGTATCGAGTTTACAAAGGACCTCGAGGTTTTGTATCTTCTTGATGAGATTGTGGTGAAGGTAGAGGCACTTTAACTCTGACTGATTGTCCAAATTCGCGATCTCTAGAATACCGTTGTTCTCTAGCCACAGGGCCTTCAAGCCGGTGTATTTTGAAAGATTCTCGATGAAGGAAAATCCTAAAGGGTTTGCAAAAAAAAGTTTCGATGATACAAAATGGTTCGAAAACTGTACACTACGATTGTGGATATCTAACGTTTGCATCGTTCGGATGTAACGAGAAATCTCGGTTTTTTACATCTTCATTTTTATTGGAGCGAAACCCTAATTTTCTGGTTGTTGTCATTATTATTATTATTATTTCCACATTACCCCCCCCCCCTCCCTCTGTCTGTTTCATCAGCGGTGTCACTTGCTGAAGGCGTATGTGCTCAATGGTCCAATGGTCCACACCAATTACTAGATGAACAAAAGGTATTACTAGATGAATACCTTTTGTTTACTAGATAAACAAAAACTTAGTGCAAAATCAAGAAATCATGTAGTATTTACGAGTGTCGATAATATAAAAGTTTACAAAAACATAATACATGAAATCTCTCAAAGTTTACAAAAACATAATACATGATATCTCCAAGTTATTATTCACTATTTATCGCTGTTCAGTTTTAAACATTCATAACGATTGACATAATATTAAATAGTAAGTGAAGAACTTCCATTTGAGAATAAAAAATGCTTTGATATTTTATTTTACTTATGCATATATAGTGCTAATTATTTTTCATATTTTCAGGTGAATTGATAGTCTTTTAGCTGAACTAGTAATAGACTTCGATATGTGAATTTGGAACCCTTTAAGAAACTTTTTTTTATCAGTGCTCCTCTAAGTTTTAAAAAACCGCGATCTTACTATTTGCCATTAATCTTTTTTTTTCAAATTTCGTTTTGGGCGACTCGCAGTAAAAATATGTCGAAAAAAAAGTTTAAGGAATACGAAAAGAATGTATTACTGTTGCATTTTTATAATGGTAATTTTAACGCTAGAGGATTTTCTTGTAGATCGAACTGACCCTTGTAGTGCAGATACAATACGTCGTTCAGATAGGGCGTTTGATACAGATGATCTTTTTTGCATTGCTCCTTTATTAGCTTTTCCGTCATCCTACAATATCATCAGAACAATAATTACTCATCGCATACGATTTAGCGATTTATGATTTTTATGGAAAATATCATATATTTTTCGTTACTATTGTTTGGGTTTTTTTCTGGTGAAAATGGTTTGGGTTTTTTCTGGTGAGAATGGTTTGGGTTTCTTGTCTGTGTGAAATTTGGTTACAAGCAATGAGAAATTGATTATAAATGAAATTAATTGTCCGATATCAATGTTGTAATGTAAAATAAAAAGTCATCTTACCTCACACCGTGCTTTTTCTCGTCGAACTCGTAAACTTTGTTATCAATGTAAACTCTCTCTCGCTCGTTACTACCACAATCATCGTGCTCATTCTCAGCCTCCGCATCTTCGTTATTCGCTTCATCAAAGCGTTCCAAATTTTTCTCATTTTCCTCCACATTCCAGGCCATCATTTCACGATTCTTAAGATCGATTTTCGCTTCCAACTTCGTCAGAGGAGCTTGGTAATCGTTGGTCGGAGGCTCTTTCAGGTTTTTCAACTCGTCATCCAATTCGAGAAGCGCTTCAGTCTTTTCTCTCTCTATGCGTTTCTTCTCGATGTTAATTATCTCAATCGTCTGTAGAACTTCATCCTTGGTCGTAAGAATATCCTCGTTATCGACGGGTTCGTCAAATGTTTTCGGGCTGTCGTTCATTTTTTATCCGACACTGAAGAAAACAAAAATACAGACTGTTAAAAGTGTTCTAAGCGAATTGCACTAACGCAAATAACCCAACCATTTTCGTCCAGTAAAGCCAGAATTAGCTGACCACCGTCGAAAAAAATAAATATTCTATTTTCGCATTATCAGAATGAAGGCAATCCCGAACACGAAACTGGAAATCATTTTTTTTACTGGAGAAAAAATTCTTTGTTGACAACTTCGTCCTCAATGATTTTATCCACCAAAAACGGTTGTTCAATTCCATCGAATTTTTCTCAAACAAAAGTATTACATTTTGGGACAAATACAATTTCTCACATGATTTTTATATTTTAGTGTGAAATATTCATTTTTAAAAAATTCAGAATTAATCCTCATTCTGTTGCACCAAAAATGGTATTTCAACTTTTTTTCCAGAATGTTCAATTTGCCCTGGTGACTCGAAAAGCACTTCGCAAAGTCCTCGGATAAGCTAGCTGCTCCACAATACTAATATCTTATATACAAATGCTACAAACTATTGAACCATGTAATTAAAGCAAAATAATTCAGTTTAATGACACTCGCGGGTAAGGAAAAAAAATTGATCGGTTTGGTAAACAATTTTAGGAGCCAATAAGCCAAGTGATGGTCAATAACCAAGCTGTTTCAAAAATCGACAATTTCTGCCAGCAAAACCGAAGTGCTCCGAGTAAAAAACAACATTTGATGAAAATACTTATGAATAAAAATAAACAAGTTAGGAAAATGGGTCATGGCCTGTAGCTGGATAAGATTTCGTACCTTAATCGGGAAGAAATACAATGGTAAAAGAACGAGTGATGACACAGAACTCGTATCTCTTCAAGGTAGTCTGTTTTTTGCGTTGGCTCTCTGCTGCGCTCGCGACGTACAAGCGAATGTCAATGTCAATGATATCACGAAGATACGATACGCAGTTGAGAGAATTAAATGTATGAGTAGAAAAATCAAATAGGCACTTGGATCCTCGACGATCTCGTGTGTGAACGAAAAATCAAAGGTAGAGTGAAGAACGCGTACAAAATTCTCCAGGAGGGAATATACGTGTGTCAGATTATCCGCCGGAAACGAAAGCTTTGCTCTCATTCGTCATGGCAACGACGGCTATACATTCGTATCTGAGTGGCGATTGTTTGATCGATCCTATCAAAATCTCTTAGGGGCTGGTTTACTTTACTGGCTTTACTTTACCAGCTAACATCATTTGAACAGATGATTTTTGAAGAAATAACCAAAATTATTTTCAAAATTTACATAAATTGAATGTTTTTTTATAATTCTTTATGTAAGATTGATGATTTTATTTTCAAATCTTACCTACGATAAACGTAATAAAACAATAAATTAAGAACAATAACTCTGATAATCCAACCATCGCAATTCACATTAGTTTTGTTCATCGATTTTATTTTTTTCTTCTTTTTTCGCTAGCGGGTGAAGATTGTCAGCCACAAAAAAAAATCGAATGATCCGATCGCTGTCAAACTTTACAGGATCGCCTGGCAGGCAAATCTGAAGATTGCCTGGAAATTTCATCGAAATCGGTCCAGCCGTTTCTGAGTGTATAAGGAACATACGTACACAGATTGTCTTTTATAGATATATAAGATAGGTGAATTAACAAAATTAAGTGCCCGGTCTTATAGAAACACATCGATAATTAAAGCAGTTAACAACAAATTAGTGAAAAATTTCTGAACCTGATTTCAGCCGCTCTCTAGGAGGAAGAAGAATAATTTTCACGAAATTCGTTCGATTGTCTTATGCAACGAGCGATAACGTTCGAAATTGGTAATTAATTTACAATAAAAGTAATTTGGCAAATAGATGGAATACAAGTTCTCAATTAATGAATAATATTTTTTTTTTCATCAATCTCTGACGGACGTCAAATTTGAAGATAGTTGAATAGAACATGAACTTGATCGTTCTTTCATGTCCGATATTATTCGAGATTTGAATGATATATTCGAATAAACGCACGTTACATAGATTATCTGATACACCGGAAATCGAAGACGCATGTATCGTTTTTTCCCTTTTTTTTTAGCCTTCTTTTCCATACCTACGGCTAGACGGCCTCAAGATCTGTCGCAATCACGAGAGGATACTTTTATCACCAGGGGAGTTCGTAGCGCAGTCTAATATCTCGGAACCTTACGATGGCCTCCCGGGAGCATTGGGAACATCATAAATAATTGATACTCGGGCGAGGATGGTACAGAACGTCCCTGAGACTCTTGAATTATATTTAAACAGAAAGAAAGCGCCGGAGGGAGACGAGGAGAGAGGGAATGAGAGGAGGCGAGAGAGAGAGAGCGAGATTTTTATTGTTCATATATTATCAGTGATTCGTACGATGATAGATAAGGATAAATTCTGTCAAACGGAGTTCTCATAAATTTGTATGTCATTTGAATTTTCCCCACGAAAATACAAGCAGTAAAATGTTCACAATAAACATGAAATTTCGATAGAATAAAATATCGGATGGAAACACTATAAAGTGATTATTATTTAATAACATTATTTAAAAATATCATTTAAAGTTCAAACACTTTTGCATGGCCAATGCAGGTGATTCTGGTATCTGCTCCTAATCTTACCACGAATAAAAGAGTGAAAAATTACGAAATTTTTTTTTTATACTGGTACAAACCTTAGAATAAACGTGAAACAACTGTTACTATTTTAACAAAATTGTAGTATTACTAGAAACAGTTTAAAATTTCCTAAATTATAAACATAATATACGTCAGAAAAAATAGTTTACTGTACAAAGGAACAACTTTTACCATATGCTGTTAACGAATGAATAAGTAATATAATAAATTTAATAATAATATAATATAATGGAAATAGTAATGGACAATATATACAATAAATGCAATAAACAAAAATTTATGGATAAATAAATATTGTTAATTATACTCTCATCGGATTTCAAGTGAATCGAACGAGAAAGACACGCGCAAGAAAAAGGACACGTCGAAGCAGACTAATTTGGTCCTTTATCAAAATTAAAAATTACAAAATCACTATTAGTATTAATACACCGTTTTTTTAAATCTTACAAAATCATTGCTGCAAATTGGATTACACGTAGCCTACAAATAAGCGTAATACAAAAATACATCCTGTATATTTTAGGAGGATCAAAACCGAGCAATAAAAATTGGAACATCGCGGTTAAATTATTAGCAGAAGATGGCAATAGGGGAGCAGGGGGTAATGGAAGCCAGCGGGTAATGGGGGCAATGCTACTAGACACAAAATTATAGTTCGTATTCGCTCGGTTGCCACTCGGGCGCTTTCGTCACACTACAGCCACGTTCTCTTGCCGCACTTGGCCCACCAGTGCCACGTATTATGTAACCACGGACACTTGTTAATTTTTTGCCAAGAAAATAGGATCTCACCATTACGAAAGCTTCTTGGACTGTTAAAAGCTTAGAAAATGCTGTCAAAAAATTTCTGCTACTTAATAATTAAGGAGCCCCCATTACACGTATGGGAATTGATAGGCTCTCATTTCCCGCAGAGACGGGTAATGGGAGCAATTATTTTTTTTGGAAAAAGTTTATCTGTGACTAAATGCGTAATAATGGAACGTTAACGCTGTGATTAAATGATAGTCAAATAAGTAAGGGTTTAATTTCTAATAAAAAGTACCTCCAGTATCCATAAATTTGCCTTTTATTGAACTTTTTCTTTAGTAGGCTCCGATTCCCCCTGCTTCCCTACCTTACACTTGTACGCACTGGAAGATCGCTGGATCACACATTTTTTACGTCCGCGGAAACGAGATATTTTCGATCGTCTATCTCCAAACGTTGACGTACTTGCCACCGCCAGTTTCTAGAGAAATTGGCAATTGTAATATAATTTTATACGTAGCGCTGACGTCCGTCTGCGAAAAACAATGGCCGCCAGCGCTACGATAAGACAGAATGATGAGGGTGGCTCACCGATAAATTTCACGAACAAGGAAAATTAGAAAATCAATGTGTATAATCGGTTTCGTCGGCGGAACGAGTTGAAGAATTAAAAAAATATATATATATTATTGTTTATATTTTTTTCTTTATTGCTTTTTTGCATATACAATCTTGGACAAAAGTATGATGCACCTTTTGATTTTCCTATTAAAACAAAAAACAAATATCAAGGTGAAACAAAATTATAAACTAATTCACTAACCGGCATTTTGAAGGGGTCAAAGCATCCTTCATTTCGTTTTTTTTTTATTTGTATTTGTGACATTTTTTTAACTGATACGTCGTCCTGAACATGTCGATTTTTTCACGATTTTCATACTTCGTAAAATCGCATGATAGACCTTAAGAATAATTAATAGCAGGGTTAGGTGGATGCGACGGATTACAGCATGCGAAATGTTTGATTCGTCCGTCTTTTTACATTTTCATTGCCTCTATTGAGGAAACGACTGACTGGGGAGAGAGAAAAAGAGAGAAGGTCAAAAAAATTAGGCAACTGATCGCAGAATTTTTCTTTTTTCATCCGGTGTTAAGTCTTGGTAAACTTGATACTCCGAAAGTTCAATATTTGTTATTACGCATCTATTATTTTTTATATTTAACTAATTATTTTTTCTGCCCTGTACAACGTTATGAGTTTTTTAATTCCCTCCTTTCTTTTCTTTTCCTCTGTTTTTGCAGTTATTTCAATTGTTTTTTTCTTTTCCTCCATTTTTCTGTTTTTTTCTCCTATTTTTCGAGGCTAGCCTCCTTTGTTGTTGCCACAGCTGACTTAACCTACACTGTATCGCATTTGCCGAGGATACGGGGAAACTGTGGAAAACCCGCGCAGGTACAGACGGCCCTTTATTTTTCTTATTCCGTGGTATACAGGCTCTTTCTAAATGTACGTACATCATGGTCTTAGAAAAAACGGCCTTCCTCTCGCGATGCGCCAGACAAAGCGCAGCTAATTAGTAGTCACCCCTGCCGTATCAGCCACGCGTCGTGCTGCTTAATCACAGTGACCGCCGAAGCCACACCTCAATCGCTCATCCGTCACCATCGGTTTTTTATTATTTACCTTCATGACCCTAAAAGGGTTAATCTACTGTAAAAAAAAATGTAAGAAAATCGTTCCTCACTTGAGGCAACTCGGATTCATGAAGAAGGTCCAATGTATGATGCACGAATCGCAGATTGAAGCCATCATTTATAATTCAACTTAAAAAATCTATCAATACAGTTTTCAACTTTTCATTTGGTGTTAACAATATCTAATAATCCATCATAAGGAAGTATAATCCAAATGAGGGAGAACTAAGGAATGCTTAATTACTTTTTTCAAACATTTCAGAGTTTTATTAAAATCAATGAACGACTAAATAGTGAAAAATAATTTACATTTAAAAGTATATTATAACAAAAAACAAGTTTATATTAAACGTATGAAAAAGTAGAAACTATTTTGTTTACTAATTCATTTATATATCACTATGCTTTCTTCATTAATTTTTTCTTTTCCAAAATCTGATACAAGGCTATTTTAGTGTACGAAACAAGTAATGTTTAAATGATTTTTCAATGATCGTACTAATACATTTAAAAGTAATATTTGTATAATAATCCTGATTTTTGCTTGGTCGCAGTAGCCTAACCAGTCAATTTTTATTAAAGCGAAGATTTTCTGATTCAAAAAATGAATGGAGTTACGAATGTTGGTAAGGGCCAGCCTACGATTTATCTTCATCTTGTCATTTTTTTAAATTTCCGAATAAAGCGTCCCATCAACATTTTTCAATAAATTAAAAATCCAATACGTGGCAAGACTCTGTATCAGCTTTGTACGAAATTACGACTTGTAAATTTCAATAGTCTCGCTATTTTAAAATATAAAAATGAGATTCCTGTTGTGGATCCCAATATAGGCCTTTTAATTCCTTGATGACTTCGAAACAGCGCCGCTCATGCACTTCAAACCCGATCTTCGATTGCGTCACTCAAAAGCAATTCGGTGATTGATGGAGCGCAAGATAGCGCGGAATTCGTGTTAGAAACGTTTATCCTCAGTTCGTACGTAATCAAGCTTGGCGCCGTTGATCACATCGATAAGTATTGATGAAATTTGATTATTTCTTCCGAGTGCTGTCAAACGTAGCCAGGTTGGAACGATGTGATATTTAGTATGTCAACGACACTCTACTCGCTGACATCATGTGTTTCCATCACCACGCGATTACTCTGATGGCGGTATTGATTCCGGTGTTGTATTGGGGGGAGCACTTGAACCGCATTCTAACCAGCGACTACATCGTCATCACGATCGAGTCGCTTGCACCTCTTGACACACGTTGCGCGTTTGAATGCTTCGTTCGAGAGTTCCGGGTTAATCGGCCGAACCAGATCGCGAGGTATAGTAGCGTACGATACGAGACGCGGACGACGGCCCACGGCGAATGGTGAAGATCAGGTTGGCCTTGACCAACGATGACGATTGCGCGATTAATGCAGGCAAAGTAGTCTGGTCTAGAGGGAGATTTTTTACGTCATTTTGGGTTGCAATAACTTTTCAACCGTTTAACTTACCCTGGTGAAATTGTACATATGTATTTATTGTTCATTTGAGAATGCATGTACATTTAAAAAAGAATTACTTTTTATATTTTTATGTAGTTTGTTATTTTTTTATAACATCGTCTACTGAAAACCGCCTCAATCGGCTTCCACTCTGGGTGATATATGCATATGAAAAGAAATATATGTATTCTCAATCTGTATGAGTATTCTGAGCACTGGTAGTAGATTTAGTACTTTAACAAATTTCGACACAATATAAAGGCCTGTTAAACTTTGATTAACGATATTTAATACATTTTCGGGATTCGACGAGTTCTAAAATTTGGTCAAAATTATTGTTCGACTCACTTCTGCAAACAGTCCCCAGAAAGAGACTACCGAAGATGTATGCAAAATTTGTGTTCGATCGGTGAAGTAGTTATCGAGATATCGTAGGCCCCGATTTGAAAAACATAGTTTTGAGATAAACGTGTTCACAGTTGCGTTCTGACAGCGCTGACTGAGCACGTGGTTTTCTTAGAATTTCTATCACTCCGCCAATTCTTGAAATATCAATGAACAGTGTTGAAAAGCGTATTAAGATAGGTCTAAGAAATAATAAAACGAAGAATAAAATCGATTTCTATATCAGACTACTGCCTTAATGCAGTACGGTCGATGGCACCTTGGACCAATGGCATTTTCGTGTTTATTTTTGTTGATTTCCTGGACCTGCTGGAGATGATGTCAGGTCCTATTGATCTTTTCCTCTTCCCGTTGGAGATGATAACTTTAGCTGGACAGTCAACGGAATTTACCCTATTGATGGAGGCGTCACTTTTCCCTATGGCGGAAGATAAGGATGCTGCTACCTGATAAAGAACACGTCTTCGCACAGACGTTGGACAGACGTCGTATGATCATGTTTGTTGTTTTCGTCCAAGGGGTTCAACGCTCAGATTTTTTAGTCGTCTTCTGATCTTTGGTCATTCTAGTTCTTAAGTGTCGAATTATTCCGGCTGACCGTTATTCTTCATCCACAAGGAATATTCTCCTATGCAACAATGTGACAAATTCGCTGATGTAAAAGTTATTCGGCGTAAGTGTTTAGGTTTATATGTGGTAATCTGTGACGTACGAAGTGTTCTCTTTTTCGAGTATCGTACCTCCGTGCGTAAGCTTTTTATCGCGAGATCATACGTGCTAAGGTCGGTGTATATGTATGAGACGTTTCGAGACATAACGATCACTCAATTTTCCCAAAAGATTCGAGTATCAGATAGTCTCCATTAAAGTTCACTTTGGTCATGGCAGTAATTCCTTGTCTTTCAATTGATATTTCATGATAATGATTTATCATGATAATATTTAACCAGAATCATAGCTTATACTCTTTGGCTCATCATTTACAGGTTTGTAATATCTAAAATAAAATACAAATCGTCGATGTATTTAATTGGACGACTATGGGTTACGATTACGAAAAATATGATAAAATTGATTAATCTGTAACAATTTGTGCACATATGTTGACTTTATTCAATATTAATTCAATATTCCTCTATTAAGGTAATTTCGGAATTTCTTACGGGTATTGAAAAAATGATATTTTGCGAAAACTGCCGCTTATTGATAAACACGACGAAGAAAGAATTTATAATTAATTAAAAAGTAATTAAAAAATATTGAATACTATAATAACATCAAAAAAGAAATTTACTATAAAAGCCTTTTACCACAACAAGTCTGGATCACCAATAATCCGTTAAGCTTTAATGAAATAACATTTAATTCGGTCACAAATTCAAGAAAGATTTTTCAAAAATGTCTCTTATCACTCCTTCCGATCAGTCAAAAATCAGTTTATTATTAATTCGATAACAAAGTGCTTAAAGAATTTCGATAAATGCGTTTTATTCAATATACTCCGCGAAAAAATAATTTTATAATTAATTAAAAAATAATTCAATCACACTGCCTTCAATAAAAATGTCAAGAAGATATTACAAGGGCCTCAGTCTTTTCATCAGCATGTTCTTTTTCCAAAATTCTCCAATATTTTTGTACGGAATGTTTTCATCAAACCAAATATTTTCGTGGTGTTTCGTCGCTTGGGACCATGCGCGTTCTCTACAGCCACCAATTACAAAAACAGGATGCTGAATCCAAAATAACATCTTGTGTAAGAGGGTCATCGGTCCTCGGGTCTGAGGGCAATAAGCGCGTCACGAAGTCAACGAAAACATTCTCTCAGGACATTGTTTTCTTTTTCTGGTCTCGTATGCTCCAATGTGGAGAGAATTCGAAAAATAAAAACAAAAACACTGTCCAAAATAGAACAGTCCAACTTTTGTGCACCTCGTTCATGTAGATCTCCAGGATTTCAAAGGTAAATGATGAGACAACGTATCCTTCGTGGTTTTGTGGTACGTGGACGAGTCACTGCAACAGGAAAGAATTGAGCCCCCATCGAACTCTTTGACTCGTATCGTATATCGTACCGCGTATTACGTAAATCAAGAAGCTATCCTAGCGAGGAGTTCGATCTTTTATCTTAAACAGCATTTTGGGGTGGTCCCCTGGCTCTTGATGTCCGTGACCTCGCTTCGAATTCTCATGCTCTCTGCGTGACTCGAATAGGTGACGAGATTCGAATGCCTAAATGTTGTTGATACAGGATCCTCGAATAACGATAAAAAATCAACTTACGTATAGCTGAGCACTGAAAAATAATCGGATCAAAGACCGGGACCTGTAATTTTCAGAATTATTTCAATACTACGATAGACTGGAAAAATTTGATTCCGTACGCGGCAATGCGATATCTTGTTCCATTTTTTTATCCGACAGAGTTGAACTTCCACGATTTGGATTGCGATATAAAACACGCTTCAAATTTATCATTCACCACAATTGCTGGTGATTGGTTTGGTCGGACACAAAATGGGGTTGATCAAAATGATGGCTTTAAATACTGATTTGAAAGAATTATATTAGGATAGCTTATTTTTAAATATTAATAAATGGGCAAATAACGGATTTGGAGTACTTTATTCATTATTTTGGATATTATTAGAGTAAATACAGGAAGCTGAAGGATACTGTGGACATTGCTATTTTCAAGCTTATAAATCATTATCATCAATACTTGGGCAGGAAATAAGGAGCCAGGCTACGATGACGAATCGAAAATGAGAATTATAAAATAGATCAATTTAAAGGAACAAGTAATTTTGAAAATGCATTAATTTATATGTACAAAATTCAATTTCCGTGCGTTAGTCTCGAAAAAACTCGGAAATGGCCCGAAATGGTTTCAACGGTTCAGAAATAATGACGTTGATGGGAGAAATTAAGCTCCGTGTGTGGTGGGATCAGAAAGGTGTGGTGTATCATGAGCTTCCAAAATCTGGTGAAACTGTTAATACCAATCGCTACACGCAACAAATGATCAATTTGAACCATTCATTGATCGAAAAACGACCAGAATGGGCTAGAAGACACGGCAAAGTAATTTTATTACACGACAATGCACCTGCACACAAAGCAAAACCGGTTCAGCATACAATCAAAACACTTGGCTGGGAGCTGCTACCCCACTCACCGTATTCACCAGACTTGGCTCCTTCCAACTACTATTTGTTTTCATCGATGGGACACGCATTGGCTGAGCAGTATTTCTATTCCTACGAAGAAATCGAAAATTGGGTGTCTGATTGGTTTGATTTAAAAGACGAACATGTCTATTGGCGTGGTATCCACAAATTGCCAGAAAGGTGATCCAAATGTGTAGAAAGAAGTGGTCAATACTTTGAATACAAATTTTTTTCTTTCCCATTCAAAATCATCATGTGTCATTTACACGAAAAACGCTCATTTCATAACGGTACACCTGGTAATCAACTTCATCAATAGAGATTCATTTGTTGTACACTTGACGAAAATAATTGTACAATGTCCCAATTTGAACATAACTCGTTTGGGACAAAGCTTATTTTGGCCGGAGGATCGATAGCAACGAAACACCGGCTTATAATTTGACCACTTTTTGCCCGTTTGGCGAAAGGGAGATGAAAATTACACCGGAGAGAAAGATACACGACTAACAAAATGAAAGGTTAAAGCTTCGCTTTCGAATGAATTCGTTGGCGTATGCTCACAGCTTTTTCCCGTTACTCTTCAGTATCCAGCATATCGATCGAATTTGTCATCTAAGAGGACATCAAGCGATAAACGTACGATTCATCAAAGTCTTGTCTTTTCGTCCTTCGTTCCTATACGTTTTTTTTCTGTAACCGATGATCGAGAATACCGCTATCTTCTGGGAATTTCATATGTCGCAAATTTTCTGAGATCATTAAAACGCCAACGTGTATAAAGACGGACTTGATACACGTGGAATCTTTGTGTGGGGTTAGGCTATCGTGAAAAAAGTCCTTTTTTGATGGATAAACGATTGTCTGCTTGTCTTCTCCAAATTTTTCTTTCTTCATTGTCGAACTATTGATTTTCTTCATTGATTTTCTTCATCGTCGAACTACTGATTTTCTTGATTGATTTTCTTCATTTTCGAACTATTGATTCTCTTTATTATCGAACTATTGTGTCAAACGATTTTCTTTATAATAAAATGATTTGCTTGATCGTCAAACGATTTTTTTCGCTGATAAATAATTTTTTTCATTATTAAACTCTCATTAGATCTCAGTAGTTCTAAACCGTAGTTATATTTCAACGAGCTTGATTGCGATTTTCAATATTTTTAATAGACACCTGTCAAATCTTCCTGTTTATAAAAATAGTTCGCCGGGGAGTCGATTAACAAACATCAGAAACTGCACCCTTTTTTTGTTTTTGGCAATTAACTTTCCTTAAATAAAAATATTGCATCACCATCATTTCAATTTCTATCGACTCCCGGAAGTTAGGTAATAAATTTCACTATTTTAAATGCAGAAATGAAAGATGCTTCAATCGAGTGACAAAAGCGACACTTAGTGGAACAACGAAAAAATATATATATATATTTTTCATGAAGGAACGAGAAAGTCTGCGAACCTTTTGGCCCCGTAGCCATCATGAAAGCGTCGTCGCTGAAACGGCTGAAAATCTTTTATTCAATGATCGCGTCTCGAACGAATTCGTGAATTCCCACACATCGCACGTCTGAACTCTTCCTCGTTGCGGGCCGACAGTTTAAACGGGACGAACTGTCCGCGATCGTACTATTCTTAGCTTGCCGATCAAATCGAGATACGAAAAATTCTCATGTGAATTTTCAATTCGAAAACCTGAATTGACAATGACAATTACCGTTTTCGTATCGCGCGATAAATTAGAAAGGAGCAAAGGAAACATAAAATCCGAGCACGCCAAAAAAATTCAGGCGTGCGCAGTTACGTTTAAGCTCGTTTTTCCAGAAGATTCGAATTCGCTTTCCGTTCGAGAGATATCGCAAAGGAGAAATGGGAACGCGAGAGGAAAAGGGAGGAGGAAAGTCCGTGGCGGGTCATCGAGATTGCGGCAGGATTGTTGACGTTACCGTGACGTTGTCACGCGCGTGTAATTCCACGTACACACGTGTATCATGAATCTTTATCAAAATTGAATGGGTCATTGAAATTGCCAATAATTCTCCACTACCCGAAAAAAATTTCGTGCATGTCAGCGTTTCTCGAACGCAAAATCAAAATTTCGCCGGTCATCCGATTATACCCAAAAAATATCGGTTTTGCTTCCATCGCCAAACATTTTGCAATTTCTTGTCCTGTTTGAAATTATTCCGGCAAACAGATAAGGAGAAGAAATAATTTCAGGTCAATACCCATCGATCATGCCAATTTCAACATCGCGGATAAAACATTTTAAACGTAAAGTGAAACGATCAACCTCTGTGTCCATCAATTCCACAGAGCCTTAGTTTGACAACAAAAATATAAAATACTATGAGAAAACTGGGTTCGAAAATGTATAAGGTTGTATGGATTTTATTCATGTTTTTATGATATTACTGGATAAACCGTGAAACATAAATGAGAAGGGCGGGCCATTAAAAATTGAGGTATCGAGATTTGAAAGTTTGGATCATGTAGTACATGTTCAGCGTTATAAATAGATAATTTAATAATAAATTAATGCTTAGAAATTTTATTTTTCAAATTTCGAAAGACACATTTGCCGATATTAACACAGCTCTTGTCTAAGATTTTGTAATTGGCTGTACGTCTCATTCAGCCGTCCACTAAAAAAATGTTTCAGTTTTTTAATTTAATTAATACGTTCGGATCATTTTATTATTATCAACGATTACCCGAAAATTACAATATATATTGAGTTTTTCAATGTTTGCTGATTAATTCATCGTTCAAAAAATCTCTTACTATTTTATGAATTAACTTCCAAATATGGCAAAACAGTATATTTATTTGAAACTTAGCTTAATCAATCTCTCGATCCTGAATTTTCATGATACAATATTTTTAGAATTTGGGTCGATTTAGTTCCATTCGTTTTGCAATCATTAAAGTCTCCAGTGGCTGTTTTCCCAATATCGAACGTGTTGACTTTATATGTTTATAACTGCCAAATGATTAAGTGAACAATTTTGAAAAAATGCATCTATTATTATTCTATCAGGAATTACTTATCCTCAAATTTTCAAGAAGGTTGACTATTTTTTAATATCTATCCACTACTAGCTTAAATTATACCGGATCACTTCCGATCGATGATAATCGCGATTAATTGGCAGATTCATTAATTTTGATCGTAGTCCACTAAACTTGAGCGTTTAATGGTCATGAATGTTGACAGCGATGTATCATTAAAATGAAAAATGTTTGCTCGCTTCGTCCGTGACGTTTTACATGTTTCACCGTTAACAGCGTTGGAAAATGCGACTCGATTTATCATATGATTTCGTAAGATTCAGGTGAAGTACGACTCGGTAAGAATATTACGCGGAATACTAGTGAAACGGAGCTTTAGCGCGCCGCGTTTGACACGAATATTAGGTGAAAAAAAAATCATCGCCGACGCTCGACCTCATATCTAACGGGCGAGACATTATAATGGCAAACCCGAGAGATCCGATTTTCGATAAATCGATTTTAATATCGATGAGCACATGGCCACAATCGTGCATTAATTCGCGACACCTTCCTGCGGAAGAAACTCGTCGTGTGGATCGATATATCGCAAATTATTACACAACATATATCTTCTAGATCGAGTCGAGTAGCTCGCGATTTTATTGAGCGATAAATCGGATCGATAACATTGTTACGTAAAAATCGATTTACCGTCCCACTACTTACGAATCGCTTTTAATCCCTTTTTTTAATTCAACAAAATCATTTTTCTTCTTTTTTCTACAACATCATAATAAATAAAAAATATATTTTTATGGAAAGTACGTTAAAGAAATATTTACACGAAAAACCCGATTCCTCTCTTGCCCTGCGTCCACAAACTTTTTTCCTTCTGCAAAGAGCGCTGAATCATTGGAGAAAAGTGTTTGGGAAGAGTTTGTCGAAAAGATAAAAAAGGAGCGAAAGGGAAAAATGGCAAACCACCTGTAACCTCTCGCGTTCCGATTAAGGGCTCGCCGTCAGTCCCGAAGGGCCGACGAACAAGACGAGTGAGGAAGAACGAGGATCGAAGAAGAAAAACAGCGGAGCTCCTGACATGAGCTTTGGTTACTCGTTTATGACCACTTGGCCTTCAGAGGTACTCGTCAAGGGAGATACGAGCCTTAAGCAGAGGAATGATGAAAAGGACAAAAACATTTCCGTTCCTCATTTGCATCAAGAACCGATCGTCGAATGAGATAGACGGCACGAAGTTTTGGTGCTTCCATATTGCATCGGGACGATTTATCATTTGCCCTCGATATCCAAAAGACCAGCTGGTCAAAATCCGTTGGAGCGATTTTTTTTCAGGGCTTGTCAAGAATTTTTAAATGCCGAACGAAATCTCATTCTCAACGCGAACAATTCACATTTTCAATAATTATTTAGTTACAGAACAGAATAATCATTATGGGTTTTTTGAAGTAGCAGATTTCCTCTTTGGATCCTTACGTGCATCAGAGTACACGTGACGAACGAATGGGGTTCGCCATTAGCACATAATCTTAAATCTTCAACACAGATCTCCCATACGAAAACATGGTCATAAATTAGGGTTGAAGTTGAACCTTCATCGTCGGGATAACCCCTCTCAAATTTTTGACTGTATAAATAATCACTATCAATTCTTTATTTAACGTTTTCCCATTGGAGTTTGAAACTTCCGTAAGATTGTTGGAAATGATAGACGACGGTAAAATGATCTATAATATTTCGAACTAAATATATCTAAATGTAATTATAACTAAATTATAACTAAATAAATTTAAATTTAATTTATAACTAAATTTATAAACATATCAACCAAGCCAGAGCTTTGTTGATGTATTTATAAAATAATACCCGATACATTTTTCGTATTCGTTTCGATGTACTTAGTTAATAATTACTAGTACTGTTGCTCTTCCCATCTCCTGTTCATATTATTTAAATCTCCGTATTTCTATTACTATTTCCTATTCCCGTTTCCACATCTCCGCCTTATCAGAATTTCCTGCTGCTATTAATAACAGCATTACTATTACAGGACTATTTCCATTCGTGTTGCTATTACCAAATATTATTACATTATTCAATTTTTTCGACCATTACCTATTTCGCATACTATTACGTATCCACACTACCATTAACTATTGTTATTGAAATTTGTTATGCTTATTTATTTATAATTCTACATTTTTTACTACTGCTATTAAAATTGTTACTATTATCGCAACCACTACTTTTCTATTGGTATCCCCAATTCGTATTACCATCCACAAGATTTATAAGAATTACTTACTTCTTCCACAGTTATTCTCACACTATCAATTAACATTACTATCACTATCACCGTTCGTACTCCTCACTACTATTACGTATTCGCTATTAACATTACTTAGAAAATTAATATCAAAATATGATTACATTATTATCAAAGTGACTAGCATATTAATGTCAAAACGATGTTAAAAGTACTACTAAATTGTTATGAAAATGAATTGAAAAGTTACTATTATTGTTCCGATACTTGTTGTGTACTTCCGAAAAGCCCGTACCCCAGAACGATTTGAAATTTGGTATACTTATGTATTTCGACGTGCCGATAACGAATATGATAGGCAAAATGGCTGCAGATTTCGATTTCAAGGTCAAATCTCAAAAAATCTTATTTCTTGAAGGTTTTTCACGTTTATCGTGATAAATATGGATTATAGAGAAAAAGGCTTGAAACAAAATTTGTAGGCCATGAAAGAATAGACATTTTTAGTTCAGTACATAATCCTTGTAGAGCCAGTATTTTATGAGATGAAATGCGAAAAAGGGATAATATAGTAATACTAGATAATAATATGCTTTTTGGGTTTGTTTGGGTTTAATCGTTGTCCATTTATCCGTTTATCCGTTATCACTACTAGGGCGATCACTGTCACTATTACTAGTAATATAATCAGTATTGTCGCAATCATCACCATTGGTTTTATATTTGTCATTAATCATAATACCATATTTATTGATTCACCATCATTTAGGGTGAACCAGTTGAGGAAAAGTACGCAGCGGCGTGGTTGCGACGATGTACAACGATTGATTATGATGGTTGCCCGTGAACGCGTACTAGCAACGACGACAACGACGACGACGCCGGCGACGATGAAGACCACGACGTAAATGTGCTGACTACATTAAGAACCAAGGTATAAAAGATAGCCCGCGTCCACCATCCAATCCACAGATCGAGTTTGATCGGCCACCAGTTCGGTGTTTACAATCTCACTATACGAAGGGAGTCGTTTATTCCCGGAGAATAAAGACGAAGCGAGCTAATAAAAAGTGTTCATCGTTGTTAATACTTTTTCATATCTTTCAAACGATTGGTATTTATTGTTTTTTCTTGGACGAGCTAAAAATCTTATCACTGACAATGTCGTTGATGGTTCTGAACACCACGAGCTATTTCATCGTGATAGCGTCCCTGATAGCGCTCGTAATGATGCTGCTCGACCACAAGCGTTCACGAAATCGAAAATTGATGAAGAATCTCAATAATTACGACACTGAAGTGGCAACCCTGCCGGAACCACCGGGACCAAAACCGTGGCCGATATTGGGGTCCCTTCACGTTCTTGGACAATATGAGGTGCCCTACATGGCGTTTGCCGATCTCGCCAAGAAGTACGACAGCCAGGTGCTTAAGATGCGCATGGGCTCGGTTTCGTGCATCGTCGTCAACGGCCTCGAGAACATCAAGGAAGTACTCATCGCCAAGAGTCAACACTTCGATTCCAGACCCAATTTCGACCGATATCACTTGCTGTTCGGCGGCAATAAGGAAAATTGTAAGACATCTTTATTTTCGTCTTTCGATTGTTAATTTTGTGTTCAATCAACAAAAATTGCGTCCATCAATCTGGGATAAAGATCAGACAAGATCGGATCCTTTTTGTCTCGCTCTTCAACGCAACGGTTTCCATAGACTTTTTCGTTCTTTTTTGCGTAATCGTTCATCTTATTTTTTTAATTTAGAGAAAGTGATTCCCAGCTAGCCTATTCGCGATTCAAATGAATATTGCTTATTCCGAGGATACTTTTTCAATGGCCAATAGTTAGCTCGGAAAGTTAAATTCATCCGTATCGATCTCAAGCGGAAATAATGATAGAAGGCGTTAATAAACGTGTTAATGACCTTGCTACCGAAGCACTAAACCATTGGAGACAATTTTTCAAAAATCAGTTATGCGTGTTATGTACGATACGTTTTTTTTTGTTACCCGGTAACACGATACTCGAGACCGAATCGTAAACCCACAAATTTGCAAGTTTGCAGCCCCCTTTCCCCGTCCCGTGCTCGTATTCCGATTTAACACGTACAAACAAAATTTCAGCATTCGTTTAAATTGACCTTTCATACTTTCGTTTTCTTCCTGACTTCGCAAAATTATCAATACTTTTAAGGTATCGAGTCTCGAAGTATTTTGATCGTCATTTGAATGCAAATGGTTTTCGAGTTTTCGAGTACAAATAGGATTTTGTGTGTGATGTCATGTTCTTGCTTACCGAAGTCAGGTAACGTTAATCCGGGCATTTTGCTTGCAGCGCTCGCTTTTTGCAACTGGTCGGAGCTTCAGAAAGCGAGAAGGGAGACCCTCCGAGCTCACACGTTCCCGCGTGCATTCACGCCCAAGTTCGATCAGCTGAACAGCGTAATATCCGATCACATGGAGTACTTCGTGGACCACCTAAATTCGTGTGGAGGCAGGGGTATTGAGGCGAAACCACTCTTACTTCACGTGTGCGCGAATATCTTCGTGAATTATTTCTGTTCGAGAAAGTTTGAAATTGATAACGGAGCTTTCAAGGAGATGATAGCGAATTTTGATCGCATATTCTACGAGGTAAACCAGGGCTACGCGGCAGATTTCATACCTTTCCTGATGCCGCTCCATCAACGGAACATGACGAAAATGGCAAATTGGAGTCACAAGATTCGTGAATTCGTCACGTCCCATTTGATCGAGGATCGTTATAGCTCGTGGAAAGTCGCGATACCGGAAGTTGATTACATCGACTGTCTGATCAATCACATCAAAACGAACGGCGAGCCAAAGATGTCATTGGATACCGGTTTATTCGCTCTGGAGGACATAATCGGTGGGCACTCGGCGATAGGCAATTTGATCGTCAAGATTCTTGGCTTTCTCGTGACAAAACCTCACGTTCAAAAGAAAGCACAGGACGAGATCGATCAGATCGAGATCGAGGGTTCGAACGTTCGTCTCGAGCATCGCGGATTGATGCCCTACACCGAAGCCATAATTCTCGAATCCATTAGATTGATAACAAGCCCGATCGTGCCTCACGTCGCCAATCAAGACAGCTCCATTGCCGGTATGTTCAATTTCAAGCATTATCTTTTAAAATGTCTTCCATCTTTCGGGAGTCTCTAAATTACCGTTACCAGCATTCTATAGCAATTACCGTTACCAGCATTCTATAGCAATTGCATGCATGCAAGGTTAGACGCTCGATGATGAGAGATCAATCCGTTTGACTTTGTAGTTTTGGATACTTAAAACGTGAGCTTTATTAGGCACTGAGCCTTACATCGGTCAGATACCTCATCTTGGATCCATTTACTATATTACTTATATTACTAAAATATTTACAGTATCCGTAAATATTTTATTTACCGTAAAATATTTACAGTATCACTGTCACTTCTTCTTCTTTGCTGCATATTTTTAATGATTTTTTTTATCGGACGATATTTTTTATCACAGCTACTAATGTTACCATTACTATCGCTACCACTGTTTCCTTTTATCACTATCGTTCTATTACCATGTCTAATTTTTATAACAATTACATATTTATCTCATAATTAGTCTTACTACATTTATTATTATTGCAATTACTATCACTGATTATACTCATCACTATTACCTTTTGCTATTGAAATTATTTGTTTAATCAATATCGAATTATGATTGCATTAAATTACTATCAGATATTTATATTAAAATTCATATAAAATTTCTAGTACATTACTATTAGAAAAAAATTCTTAATTCATATAAAAATTAATATTCTAATTGCTGTTAAATTTTTGTCGCAGTATTATTAAACATACTGGCAAATTAATATCATCGCCAGTAGGTCCCATATCGATCATCATCTTTAGAACCGTTTTCTATATTTCAGGCTCTCTAAATTATTGTTTCGTTCGATTATCGTGGCACGAACAGATTTTTGTCGGTCCAAAACCGTTCTCTATAGCGTATTCATCCGGTTCTTATTTTTCATACTTCATATCGAAACGTTTGCAATTCGTTTTTCCGTTAGTTTATCGAAGACGACACTTTAGCCAAAAATTATGATAACTTTAGTTTTTTAGGATGTTTTCTAACGAGTCGATCTTTAATTTTAGGATTCAAAGTCGAGAAGGACGCGTTCATTTTCCTGAACAATTACGAGCTGAACATGTCGGAAAAATATTGGACATCGCCGAAAGAATTTATCCCGGAGAGGTTCATCCAGAACGGTAAAATTTCGAAACCCGAGCACTTTTTGCCGTTCGGTGGTGGACGAAGATCGTGCATGGGTTATAAGATGGTGCAGTATGTCGGTTTCGCGACGATCGCGACGATCCTGAAAAATTTCACGATCCTCCCAATGGAAAAGGAGACGTACAAGGTGCCGATCGGTAATCTCGCGTTGCCGGAAGTTTCTTTCGGTTTTCGATTCGACCGAAGAAACGCTCTTTAAATTAATTGAGAAAAAATTAGCAGCAAAGACAAAGATCAGCCTCGTCTTTTCGTATTCGCCAAGTCGAGGCTTCCACCCAAATTCATCAGTAAAACGCGGACAAAATCAGATAAGGAAACTGATGAAAAGCTTTATCGGCATTACTAGTTTAAGGTTTTTAGATAATTTTATTGTTCTTCGGAAAAAAAAACGTGGCTGCGGAGTCCTGAGTATTTTCCGCACGTCATTAATCCTCCGGAAGAAGGATGAACCAAACGAAAAGTGTTATTGTTTGGATTATTTATATCACACGATTGATGTTACACTTTTCGAACGGATTCCTTTCGAATGAGACGTTCAATAATCTTGTCCGATTAATTCGTTTCCCGAGGCTCAATCGACCATCTGAAAGATTCGATCTTATTGGTCAAATCATCGTCCCATCGTTTCACCACGTTCGATCCATTTCGCTTAACCTTACAAAACTCCTTGCCACAAATCTTCATCGCTTAATCGAGCCTGTTGAGTAGTAACTAGTCAAACATATTATCCTAGCATTCAAAATAGACCAACATTAAAAAAACAATTACCCAGTTATTTATTACATTATTGGATATTCATATTTACATTTAGGAAACAAAATTTCGATAACCGTTTTCTTTTTTGATTAGCTGCGAAACGTTTGGTCAGAGATTTCAAATCGAAAGTCTGATCGATCAAATTGCGCGATGGAAAACGTTCTTCTTCAATTCGTAAAAACTCATGAAAAGAAGTTTTTTGCGATTTGGTTATTAAAGAAAAGGAGATCAAAGCTATTACTTCGAAGTCCATGTGAATTTTGCTGATGAATTATTTCCTTGCGCTCGATGCAAATCTGAATAAAATGGTTTAATAACCATTTATTGATTGAAGAATGCTTCAACGGCGTTCGAACTCGAACATTAAGCGACGGACGAAATAACCATTTTAATAATCATCCCATCGTCTCGTAATTTATTTCTATTCGAATGATTATTATTCCAGATATGTAGATATGTAATGCTTCACTCGCTACCCTCCCCTGTTCCGACATGATCCACTATCGGAATTATACGAATCAGTGTACGATCAGCCTCTACTCCACGATACTCGTTGTACATTTGTAAGAGAGAATACGTGCTTGTTATTTAATTGCAAATATTTGTTGTGTCATTTGTTTATTTATTATCTGAGCTGGTATAAGAAATCTATATTAAAAACAAAGCGAAAAAAACATGTTTGTAGAATTTATTTTTCACCCGAATCGTACCTTTATGGCTGAAACAAGAATTGTTTGTAGTCATCGTCCTTACAAGGATATAACGGCGCACTGCTTATACAATTTTGATGAAATGGAAAACTAATTATAATTCCGGATATACAATTCCCTTTTTTGAATTGTAGATCCAGAGGGCTCAGGGAGAGTTTTCAGTGATCGAAAAAAATTGTTACGTCGTTTCTATTTTTATTGTTGGTACAAGTTTATCTGCATAAAGGTATCCGATACTTACTTTTGCTACATAAAGATGTTCACGTTTATTAACAAACGAAGTTTGGTCTGCAATGGACCAATGTGATTTGTTTAAATGCGCATGTCAAAAAATGTGACGATCACTTGATTAGCGTCACTTTTAATAGACCATTTTCGAAGATCATTGAAGTCCTCGCATTTTCCAACTTCTATTCATCGAAACTCAATACCGTCTAAAATAGACAAAAACTCGTTTTTCGAACGAGAAATTTAGGTGTTCTAAGATATTACCAGCAAACGATAAAACAGAGTAAAAGTACGGTCACGTTTCACTCGCGAAGCGTTTATTAGGAACGAATAAGACTACCGGGCAGGCCACGTAAGTCTTTATTGAGTATTCGGTACTTAACTCGAGTATTTGGTGCATAGCAGAGAAAGAAAAATGGCGATGCACCAAACTGATAGCAGTCTTGGATAAAACTGTTATGCAAAAGAAAGAAGATGGATAACTTTCAGGCGTCCATCGCAGCGAGTTCCTTCAAGGGATACATAGCAACTTTTTCCTGCTGACGATCCTCCACCTGGATATTTCGTTGCCGGCTGAACATTTCATCGATTTCGTGGAGCGTCTTGCCCTTGGTTTCCGGTAAGAAGAGTGCCACGAAAATGGTCCCGAGGAGAGAAATGATCGCGTAAAAAAGGAAGACCCCGTGTTTACCCATGTGAGCCAGCATATCCGGATAAGTCTTGACAGTGATAAAGCTGAAGGTGTAGGCCAAGCAGGTCGTGGCACCAGAAAGTACGTCCTTGACTTTAACGGGAAATATTTCTCCGATCATGGCGAAGGGTAAAACGAGAAAGCCGATGGTGCTGAAGAAGATGAACATGAGGATGCAGACAACAGGGATAAGGCCGTGATCACCGATGTCATAGCCACGATCGATCGCGAAGAGATAAATCGATAGTGCCCCCATGAAGATCGTCATACCAGCCCCCGAAAATATGGAGGGCCATTTGCGTCCGAATTTTCGTGATACCGAGGCAACCAAAAAGGAGCCAAGAAGTCTCGTCAGGCCGATCAAAATGGCGCCCACATAAGCGTTGATTTTTACCCCAGCTTCCTTGCTGATATCAACAGCGTAGTATACCACGACGAATATTCCGGAGAATTGCTGGAAGAAGAAGTACGCCAGTATAATGCCGAACGGTAAGAGTGACGATCGTTTCAGCAGGTGGTGCAGTATCGATTTATTCTTCAAATGTTGTTTCTTTCGAAGCTCCGCTTCGACTTCCGGTGGTGCTACCAGATTCTTCGGAATGCCGCGAAATTTCTTCATTATCGTACGGGCTTCGTCGACTTTACCGGTCTCTTTCAGCCATATTGGAGACTCCGGTAGAACGAAAAGAGTCACTCCGATCGCCGCAGTAGGAAATAGGGAGCACAAAAGAGCTACCAGTCTCCAGTTGCTCTGAAAATCGATACGAAAATTTAGAGGTGGAATTCTAATTTGAAAAATTGGAAAAAAAAACAATTTTGTTCCTAGGTGGCTCCAGGCTGAACTTTACTCGCAACCGATAGAGATCTATACAATAGCTATAAAGCTCACCTGAAGTACGTAACCGAAAATGTAGACTATTAGAATTCCAGCCGCAATGGCGATACTGCTCCACGTTACAATCGTTCCCCGCCATTTTGGTGAGGCCACTTCCGCCGAATATACGGTAGCTGGAACTGCTGCCAGTCCCGTCGCTATCCCACCGATGAAACGGCCAACAATAATTTGCCAGTAACTCGCGGACATGTAAATGACTAGCCAACCCGCTAGGGAAAAGATCGATGTCACGAGAAGACTTATCTTCCTTCCTCGTCTCATCGCGAAACTGCAAAAAATGCAGCCCAACGGTGTTCCGAACGCCGCGGCGCTTGCTTTAACAAAATTTAATTCGATATGGGAGTTCCAATTGAATAAAGATTTTTCTTAAATTATGTACTGTTTCTTAAATTATTTTTACGATTTCGAGAAAATATTCTCCGGCATTTGTAACATTTAGTTCCGGCGAATGTAAGGAGTGGCGCAAGTCTCGAAATTTTCGATGTGTACGTATGTAACTATACACACGCACACACGAAGCCCGTCGAGGCTTGCCGGACGCTAGCGACAATGTTGGCTCGCGGTAGATAGTTGTAACTCGCACTAATTTTGTTCTACCGACGCGAGCAGAGGCTGCATCGAAGTTTCGTTACGGGTACCGCTCCCTCTCAATTCTTTTTCTAATAATTTTTTATCAGTACTATTTGCATGGAATTTTTATTAACATTCTGTAACTACGAGAAAGGAAGATACGATTGAAAGCTCAATGAATTTACGTAAGTCTTTACCTATCCATGAAGCCTGTTGGGTATTTATCTTTAATTCGCTATTTGGCGATTGAAGTGTGGGAAGAACAACAGCACTGTATCCAAAACCCATCGCCGGTCCCAAAATGGAAAGGTTTGCTAAAATGCTCATCAGCATCTGTAAAAAAAACAGAAAGGAAAATAGTACAGAACGCTCACAAGCATGGGGAAAAAAACAAAAATGAAATTACTACAGAATCAATTCGCCAAAAGAGAAATAAATTTCTCGGGCCATGTACATTTGATTTTTCAGTTTTTTTTTTTGTCATGTTGCTACAAATGTCCCCAACATATGTTGATATTATCAGACATTTTGCATATTTGTTTTTGATAGATATAGTTTTGTGTGATTGGCGATCCTTTTTTATTGATAACGATGACGTTCACATATTATTGGTTGCTCGTAATTTTCTAGCCAAAAATAACACAGTGATGATGTCTCAACTTTCGTATTTATCGGTCTTCACATTTAGCATTTTTTTTTTTTTCGTTTTCAAAATTGAAATGAGCCATGAAACAATGGAAATTTGTCAGGATTAAGATAGAAGATGAAGACTTCGCCACTGGGATAATTCTAGGACATACCAAAAAGCGTTGGCACAAATGTAGTGTATCCGAGGGAAATTACTTTGAAGGGGCAAAATAGATATTGATCAATAAATGAATATTTTTCGAGAAAAGCAAATAGTCATCTTATTTTACAAACAAATCTTGTAAACATATTTAATGGCTCGATGTTAACCCAGTGCTATTGCGTTCATTCTCGTATCTAGTTTATATATTTTCCTTTATAAAATTGTCATACAGGTATTATTATTTATCAATAGTTTTTCAAAAATTAAAAGCTTGCAATTGCGATCTTCCAGAACTACTGGATAACTGATTGGTGAGTGGCCAAATATTCGAAATTGGTTTTCCGTCGTCGAAATATTTAATATTTTTTAGCAGGAATGATCTTTTTTTACCAAATAATTACGTTATCATCGATATTCTTTCTTCTCTTTTGCTCCCTCTTTTTCTCGTCATTGGTAAGATTTTGTTTCAGCACGCTTTGACGTGCACCGAAACGTTACATAAACATACCTGTTCAGTATTTAGCAACCTTTGAGTGGATATGAATATACGCGTGACGTCGAATAACGAGAAGAAGAGGAGAGAAAAATATCCAGTTAATCAACAAGAACTAGGCATACGTAATCATATAATTATTCGATATCTCATAGCGTAAGTTAACGTTTTTTCATTAATACGATGCCAGCATTTAAATCGAAAATTGCCGATCGTCCGACGTTCATTTACTTCGGAATATTAATGAAGAAAAATTTACAAGAAGGAACAATCGTAGTCAATGAAAAAAAAAGGTAAAAAAAGTTGTAAACAATTGTTAGAATAAAAATTTGACACATGTCAAAAATTTGATCGACCACAAACAAAGGTACAAAAGTCGTACTATATTCTCAAAAATTTATCATATTTTTACTATAAAAATACTAGTCGATAAAATGCTAGCAAATGCCGCCCGCTTTGCTGGGAGTAAATTTACATAAATCAAATATTTTTTATAATTCTCCATGCAAGTATGATGCTTTGATTTTCAAATCTTAACTAAAATAAACGTAATAAAAAAATAAATGAACAATAATAACTCTGGTAATGCAACCATCACAATTCACATTAGTTTTGTCCATCTGTGTCATTTTCTTCCTCTTTTTTCTCTAGTGGAGGAAGATTCCCACTCACAGATAGAAGATAGATAGATTAATCACATTAATCACATAAATATATAAACGTGTCCACGCCTACTTGTTTTACGAAAACAGTAGCATATCGATAGCAAAACTGTAATTGAAAATTAAAAAATATAAATATTGATCCGATCGCTACCAAACTTTACAAGAACACCCGTCAGGCCATTCTGAACATTGCCTGAAAATTTCATCGAAATCGGTTCGGTTGTTTCGGAGCTTATGAGGAACATACATACACAATTTGTCTTTTATAAAAAAAAGGATTCTTATTACAGAAAAACGATCAAATTTGTTTGCAAATGTAGTAGATATAAATTCGAACACTTAATTAATTTGCTATTCCACGAATCGACGGAATTAAAAAAAATGCAGTGACCAATGAGTCTAGATGTGAAGCTGGTTATCAGCGGACTTTTATTTTTTTTCATCGATGTTTCATTCGATTACTTTGTTACTAGTCATAGTTTAATCCGTGATAAAGAAAAGTGAATCGGTACTGATAGGAAAAGGTGTTTCGTATCGTCGCCCAGGTTTCATAGTAGAAAATCTATTTTTGCCTTGCGATATTAATTAATCAAGGCAACGTCTGTTCAGGATTAATTAATGAAGATGCCATTGGTGTGGTTTTGCAATGGCCCGATTGTACGGGGTTTGATGGCGAGAAATGCTTTCCTGAGATAGAAAGATTCTGTGATGACCGATAAATCTTGGAAAAGATTATTCGCGAACATGTCGCCTTTCAAGGTATTACGCCTAGTTGGCATTATTAAAAAAACAAATATCGTCTTTAGCAGATTTTTATAGTACAACTTTTCAAAATTATGCTCTGAAAAATGTCAAATCGGTCCATTGAAAATTGAGAACGTTAAAAGCGTTTACAGGTAAGTCCGGCGAATCAGTAAATATCGTTAAACTTGAAACGCATTTCTTTTGGAATGACTTTTTCAGAATCGGTGACCAAAATATCTCAAAAACAACTAAACCGCTGTACTTCAAATTTTGCAGATATTTTTAGTACATCAAATGGCGGCAGTATTAAATCGAAAATTTACTCCACACTTTTTTTTTAGATCAAGGAAAATAGAGAATTTTTTCACCCAAATTTTTACGATCGCCTTTGATCGGCAACCATTTTTTTAAATGACTTTTTGAGAATCAGTGACCTAAATATCTCAAAAACAACTAAACCGATGTGCTTCAAATTTCGCAGATATTTTTAGTACATCAAATAGCGGCAGTATTAAATCGAAAATTGACACCATACTTTTTTTTTTAGATAAAGGAAAATGGAGTATTTATTCACCCAAATTTCGACGATCGCTTGCTATCGGTGACTATTTTTTCATGGTGTCTTACGGGATTCATTATCGCAATTATTAATATTTTTTTCGAGAATACAGCACGCAACTCTATAAATATACATATAAATAGATGGCCAACAGACGTTATCAATCAAACCTATTATTCAATCTTTCGTTAAATATTAATATTTTCAATAATCATTATTTTAATTCCGTTATAGCAGGCTAACTCCTCAATATAATTTATTCAAGTGTTATATTTATTAACAACGATAATTGAGCATTATAATCCTCGGTACAATTACGATAACAATTAAGAATTGTTATCGTGAAGTATCGTTTCTGATAATCGTGATCAGTTTAATGTTATTCTCGATAAAAAGAACACATGTTCAGTGTTATCAGGATATTTTAATATTTCAGGCGCGATGTGCAAACCGCAAATATTAATTTGCGAAATCCATATCGAATCTCTTTAATGTATTTTGCCGTACGAAATTATCAACGCCATTATTTCAATTAAACTTATTTTTACTTTTGTATCACTATGATTATTCGTATTATTGTTATTCCCACAAATACTTATAATTCTTATTGTTTAAACATATTCTAGTTGGGATCAACATAAATTATTGTCGTCTGCGTTTGAGTTGGAAATAAAGCCCCAGCATCAGAGGTACTCAGGAGGCTCATTAAATAGCCTCGTCTCTGGAGCACCTGATCGAATAATGTAACGTACGTAATCAGACGAATGTTCTCTCCCCTCTTGCTTCCTCACGAATCGGTATCACAATAAATCGCATCGTATCTCTACTCCGTAAAAATATTTTTTTCAACATGGCAAAGTGCAACGTACTTGATAAACCATTCCCTTCCTTCGCTGTCGTTTTTTCTCCTCGGGTGTAAAGTCGACCTGCAAAACAAAAAAAGTAAACAACAGTTATGTGTCGCAATTGTGACACCGTCGTGAATATTTGTTCTATGTTGAATTTATCTGTCAGTCGGAATCGAAAAATGGGCAAAAGTCTGCGAACAATGAAATCGCTTCTCGGGACGGTCCGTCAAAATAATATTGGCGGGTCGCGGTTCAAGAACTCGCTCAATCAAATCTCAGTTTAAATTCGTTTAAGAATATGTGCGGACTGCGCGTGTTTATCTGGCTTATTCGGACCGATAACATATTTGGCTCCCTGT
Organism: Ophioninae sp. A BG-2022a; assembly: GCA_030523105.1. Classification (NCBI taxonomy): domain Eukaryota; kingdom Metazoa; phylum Arthropoda; class Insecta; order Hymenoptera; family Ichneumonidae; species Ophioninae sp. A BG-2022a. The sequence goes on along the minus strand of JAPYZI010000154.1, from coordinate 10,213 downwards.
TTCAATGGTTTTGTAATCAAACGCTCCGTCGTCTTCGAGTATGACGGTACTTAAGGGGTTTAGGAAACTGACAAGATTTTTTTATCAAAAATCGTTCGTCGTTCGAGGCTACTCAAATTGAAAATGAAAATCCAGTATAACTCTCCAGGAATCACAGATTTATGATAATGTTAAGATTGCAATGATACAAATGCTAGTCATATATTACTTTGAGCACGTATCTAGAGAAACTATGTTTTTTACTTGACATTTAGTACACTTATTAATTATTATAGGAGTTTACCTTGATCAATTAGTTTTGGACAATATTTTTCTCCCAACACTTTTTTCTCCAGTTATCAACAATAGTGACGTTAGATTTCTTCGATAAATCGCCAAAAGATTTTATCTATATTAATGATTGAAACTCCGTAACAATAAAACTTAGTCAAGTCATAGGCAATATTAATTATTTAAAAAAAAATTATTTTTGGTAAAAATCCCCCGAGTAATGAAAATAAAGTATGTCGTTGAGTCTCTCAGTTACAAAAATTTCACGAAATTGTTTACAACGTGTTTAGTTATTCATCTTGTTGCCACATTTAGTATATTCAATTGAGGCAGATTTATAGAGTTAAAAAAAGAAATACACGAAAAAAGTTCAATGTTCTTATTGATTTCTTATTTATTGACTTTATTATTTATTTTCTATCTTACTTTTTCTTAGTTGTTCATTTTGTGATTTCTGTTTTATCCTGCTTTTTTAAATCACCCTGATTTCTGGTTCTCCGAATTGTAATCCTTTAATTTGACGTGGAAAAACGTTGAGCGATATAGAGGAAAGGAAAGTTGTACGAATTTCTTTATCTCGAGTTGTCGAGAAGATTCAAACGATTAGCGGATGTCAAGCTTTGACAGGTGAGACGACAGGTACAGTTGGGAATAATAAATTGTTATTCAAATGGAATCGACGATAAGACTGATGCATCACGATCAATGAAAAACAGGAAATCATCGAACGGCGAAAGTTTTCAAAATACGGTAAAAATTAGATAAATACTTACTTTTATTTCTACGGATTCGTTGTGCTCGTTCATCATCGTTAATTTCTCACTACTGTTTTTTTTAAATCGTTTTTTATTGGTATTTGAGAAAAAAAGTACGTGCGGAATTAAATTCCTATAAAATTAATTAAAGTTAGGAAATTTCCCGACACTCTGATAATTTTTCGATCGTTGAATTTGTCGTTTACACAATAAGAATCTACGTGCACTATAATTTGTTGGAATGGATTACTACGCGTGCTCAAGGCTGACCGGCCCACGTGGAAAAGATCGACGATCGATTCAAAGCCATGCGCATTACGTTTTTCCGTACGACCGCGGGAAGAATCGTCTGGCAGTCTATTGTCGAACGTGGCAGGGAATAATTTGGATTTCCGGTTATATCGAGGTGAAAAATGGCATAAGAAAGGTAGCACAGTAGAATTTAATGCACTGGGGTACTCCGGAACCACTGAGGAACGGTAAACTGTTGATAGAAAACATATGAGATTTTTAAGAGGACATGTAAATAGAGAATAAACGTTCCCCGATCATACCAAAATTATTTCGATTTTGCTTACGAAATGTTATGATTTTCTTACGATTTTTTGAAGATACTGTTATGTGATTTTTTCACAAATTATTGTGATTTTTCTTGATTATTATTATGAACTCTTTTTAGAAAGATTATATTTATTATTTATTTAGGAATTATACTTGTTATTCACGAATTCTCATATTTTTTTATAAATAATTGTATAACTTTTCACGAATTATATCAATATTTTTTAGTTGTCCATCGATTAATAGTAATCCACTCTCCTGTAAAATTCACACCTTTCCCATGATTATTCACAAATCATGATTAATGATTAGAATAATTATTAATTTTTTTACGAATTTCTTTTCAATCTTTTCCGGTTATTCCTAAAGCATTTCCACCCTCGATTAACAAGTCTTCAAATTAAAAATACCTTTTATATCTTAGTTTCTCTGATTATCGCTGATTCTACAGTCTATCGATACATTGATTATTGTTCTTGCAAGTAATTTATATTGGGAATTAAATGATTATTTTTTGATTGCTAATTGTTAATGTCCATTTGGTCCAGTTTAATGACGTTTTTTTCCGAGCTGACGAAGGCACGCAGACGTGCAGTGCCTCGCGATATCGTAGATTCACTGGCTACGAAAAGTCGTTTATCAGCCGTTAAGAGAATCGTTTGACTTCGTCCACGGAATTTCTTCTTCGACTTATTCGTAAATGTTTATCAATGGTAGAAGCATGGACATCGACGAATAGGAGTTGAAAGATCCCCACGAAAGAACTCTCGTAATACCAAATGTAAGTGGGACTCGCTATCAGGCCGATTTCTCATTGTGGGAGGGTTCCCGATGTAACTGTGTACGTACGAGATCAAACGAATTGTCATTCCGTGCTGTATAGACTATGGCAGATAGCTTAAGGTATCAGGGAGATTATGACAGATTGAATCGAGAATTAAGATCACATGCTAGTGCGAACACGGATTTTCAAGGTCATTTTAAAATGTATTTTAATTAGAAGGTTATTTGTCGGAATATATACTTGAAATGTTAATAATAAAAGAGAATTAATTAATTTATTTATTTTATTTTTATTTTTTATAATTTCATTTATTAGAATTGAAGGTAAATATTCGGAACTGTAACTCCTGTCAGAATCGAGTCGCTTTTTTGTGTTTGTTTGGGTTCGTTTGGGTTCGTTTGTTATTTCCAAATATCTACCAAATTTAAATTTGAATGAATCTCCAGAAATTCCAGAAAATTTCCGTGAACTGCTGAAAGTCTGTCAGTGTTTCAGCTAATCGACATGAATTCTAGCTTATAGGGTTCATTCCGAAAGTAATGCGCATTTTCTGAGAAAAATAGATTTATTATTAAACTTATTAGACTTATCGGTACAAATACTTAAAATTCTTCAAGATATTCCCTTCCTGTATCAATACACGATACTTTGAAACTCCTGGACAGGAATGAATTTTACGAACGTTGCGAGATGCGTTTGGATGTTTTGAACGGTCTCCGAATGCTTTCCTTGTAGCTCTTTCTTCATTTGGGTCAACAAAAAAAAAGTCACAGAAAGTTAAATCGGGATTGTAAGGAGGCTGATGGACCACTGAGTACTCCGGGCCAGGAAGTTGATCACCATGAAGGCGGTGTGATGGTAGGCATTGTCGGAGTGAAGTTTGATCCCGACAAACTGTACATGGGATTGTGGTAAAGTGTAACCGCATATGGGATTGCGATGAACTATGACCGCGTCAAATTTTATCGCAACCCCATGTACCACATACGTTTCCAAGTTTAGAATGTCAGCGATACGCTGAATACTCGATCAACGGTTACAACCCAAAACTTGGTGGACGTCCGTCACGTTTTCGTCGATTCTGGCTGTTGCTGAATGTCCAGAATGGGATTCATCAAGGACCTCCTCATGGCTTTCCTTGAACCCCTTGTGCAACCTCCCGAATTGTGATTTTGGAATGCAGTCTTCTCTAAAGACCACTTGAAGAATCTGAAATGTTTCGATAGCATTATTTCCAAGCCGCACGCAAAATTTGATAGCGTTTAGCTGTTCATCCCTCCGAATCCTCCATCATGTTGTGTTCCAAAGACAAAAAATTACCTCAACCCAAATATACGTCCTTTCGCTCTCACTGCTCGGAGCGAAATGAGACCGGACGTGAATAACAACGACGCAATAAAATCATGCGCATTACTTTCATAGCGGATCCTGTATGTCCAGGGATTTTAGCAAACAATATGACCGATGTCCAAAAAAAAAATACAACCTCCGAACAACCCGAACATCTGCAGACTCCTAGCGAATCTTGACTTCCGCCTTGGATTTTTTAATTTCCGAACTTGATTTGTGTTTTTGCTTTCGCATTTTCAAGTTCTTATCATTGAAGACGTTTCGGTGATTCCGTATTATTATCTATGCGTTTGGTCCAAGGTGGGTAAATCTGTAAAAAGTTATTTGTTTTGGGTTTTGAGGTTTCGGAATAATTTTGTTTCTTCTCATTTTTTAATTCCTCCACATGACAGACGTTTCTATAACCATGTAAAATTTTTTGAATTGATGTGCAAGACACACAAGGTTATAAAAAAAAAACGATCGACCACACCGTAATTTATTTGGTACACATACTTTTTTTCTGAAGACACTCCTCCGAATGACACTTTTCTGAATGACATTTTACCGATAAATATTTCCCTGAATGACATTTCCCTGGTAAACATTTTACCGAATGACAGTTCCTCGTTACTCAGATCCCCGAATGACATTTCCCCGAATGAACACTTTTCCGAACACAAAGAAATACCCAAATACAAATCCAAAAAAACACACCAGACCCAAAAAAATCCGAACAAACCCATACAGATCCAAAGAAATCTGAACAAACCCAAACGAACATACATCCTTTTGAATCGCAAAATTAATTCAATTTATTGTCCATTAATTTTTCGGTGAAGTATCATTCGAAGAAATATCGATTTGAGGAAATTTTTTCAGGGAAATGCAGTGATACGATTTATTTATCACCCGATTTCCAACATTTAGAAAATGATCACATTTTTAACATTTTTTCAATAGTATTGTAGTTCTGTAAACATTATTTGCGTGTGTAACATTGTAAAAATACTCTAGAATAATATCAAAATTTGAATCATGAAAAGAAAAGCAAAAAAAAAGATAACGAAAAAATTTTTTTTTTAAATGAATACAAATCAGAATTTTAAAAAACCACATAAAAAGCAGAAAATAAACCTGAAGGAGAAGAAGGTAAATGCAACCTCGTTTACGAGTATCGTAATCCATTGCACATCGTCCATAAGTGTTGGCTAAGTCTTGATTTACATTAATCCTGCGCTCGGAATTGTTTTGTGTCACCGATTTTTCTCTGTTTTATGGTAGAAGGGAACGAGTCGTCTATGCACATATGAAGATTGCAATCCACTCAAATGTTACATAACAAATGTAAATATGTGCATAATCATGGACCCCAGTTCCGCTCTTCAGTTTGTATTCGTATTCGTGCTCACGTTAGCGAGCAGCAGAATTTTTCGCATTTTCTTATCAAAATAATCACGATTTCAGCACCCTCTAACGTCAGTGCAAACAACTTGTAATTCCCAATTTTAAAATTGTATTATTATTTACTAATTAAATTGTTGGAAAAAATATAAATGATTTTTACTCTGTAATTTTTATTAATGTATAACTATATATTCTATATACTGATTTATTTTTATAATTGTATATTTTACCATTTTAGTTATTCTATAAAAGTACACACATTTTTCGTTATTTTCTTAGTTCGATTGTACACGCTTTCCTTTTAGGCCTACCTAACTTCCGGTGTGTTCATTGCACTTCTGAAGTGCAATGAACAAAACTTGTCGATTTTCACGAATTTATTAAAAATATATTTTGTTGATCAGCTCGTTTTCTTTTATTCAAATGAGTTATGTTGCACATAAAGGCATTTCATGTACACTTTGGAGCAATATATCAAGTGGTTTTCAAGATATAATGCCCATCGTGAAAGCTCGCAAATAAATGTTATTATTCGCCGGCGACCACATTTTTGCGGTTTTGCAATGTATTTTTGAAAACGCTCTCAATATTTGATATATTTGCGTTAAAAAAATTAGGAGCGGTTCTGGTTAGAAGAAAAAAGCACGGCACAGGGAAAGTACGCCACTCTTATTTCGAGACAAGCACTAGTATTTTTATAGATTTCTACACGTTAACGGCATCTAGGTGAAATCGCCTCGTACCCTATGGACAATGTTCAGTTTAATTTCAAATTTGTAACAGCATGGAAAAAAAAGATTACACTCATATTCAGCCAGAAATTGGAGCATTTTGCTCGACCCATTGCCGGTCCCGTACAAATACGAGGGGTTCAACTGTACCTCTTATTTTTCTTTTTTCGAGCAAGACAAATTTCAGGGCATAATTTTGTTGATTTATCGCAAATTATTTGTTTTTAGTCTTTTTTGACATTCTTTTTTATTTTTTTTTTTTAGAAACCAGAATAAATTAATTGTTTCGCGAGAAATAATCAGTTAGATAAGAGATGACAAATTCTCCTTGCCGTTTTTTATTTTTTTGAGAGCAGATCTCAAACCTACAAATGCAGAAATTTTTCCATCGTCGGGATTATAAAAGACTCGGAGCTATCACTCAAGCGAATCGGCATCCTTGGTTATTCATTAGTCTTAAACCTCTTATATTTCCCTTGTCCTCTTTATTACAACATTTTATCGTGGATGACGTTTCGGCCCGCTGGTGTGACAGAACTGATCGATTATCGACTGGTCACTTTGTTCTTTCGCATAACCTACAGCGAGGTAGCCTCTATACGAGCATCATTATTTTTACAAAAAAGTGAGGGACTATTGCGAAACTATCCGGCAGTGAGACAACAAAATAACTTCGCACAAATTTCAATCCAAAATGAAATTTGTCCAGACAATGTGAAATTGATAAACGAACAGCTGTCTTCTCCCCAAATTTCTCAAATCGAAAAAAAAAAAAAATTATAGATTGTATTACCACGCGAGAGTCGTGATGTAAATGCTGTAAAATATAAAGTTTGGTTAATATCACGATTTGGAGGCGAGAAGAACCGCGTAGTCATATTAAAAATAGACATTTTAGGACCTCAACCATTTGATTCTGTCACGTATTTACGGAGATCCGTGGGAATCTACAATTTGTAGGTATTTGTTTACGATTTCGAGATAATATCGTCCAACATTTGTAACATTTAGTTCCGACGAATGTCGAGAGCGGCGCACGTCTCGAAATTTTCGGTGTGTACGTACGTACGTATACATACGCACACACGAAGCCCGTCGAGGCTTGCCGGACACTAGCGACAATGTTGCCTCGCGGTGGATAGCTGTAGCTCGCACTAATTTTGTTTCACCGCCTCGAGCAGAGGCTGCATCGAAGTTTCGTCGCGGATATCTCCCCCTCTTAATACACACCTGCCACAATGATCGTCGAGTACCGGTTCGAGCTTTAGATAATTTCCACTCCATATCGGGTGTAAATAAACCGAGGGTCTCCGTTTTAATACACAGTGCTAACTTCGTGAGGAAAATCGTGCAAAAAAAATGTCGATCAAGCGACGTGTCAGACATAAGCAAAATTCATTAGAACTTGTGGTTCGGACAACAATGGCAGTTCGATTTTATAATCGCGTGTGGTAAATGGAAAAGCAAACTGTATACGCAAAAAAGCAAATAAATAATTCCTAACGCGACGTATTTTTTGCTGATGGGCTTGTGCAGCAGTGATTTTTTTTTTCATCGTCGCGGTTCAGGTGCTCGTCGTGCAGTTTGCGGTTAGATCGCATCGTGCGAGTACGACGAGTACGTCGACCAAGACGATTTTTTGGCAGGGAGTTGAGGTATTACTGGATGGATATTAAATAATATCGAATATTCTTGTAATTGACTAATTGAAAATGTCTTTATAGAACCGTGACCTGACTTATTTTAGAATTTTTCACAAGATTATTTAGTAGCTATAGACGTATGATTTTAACTTGGGAAAACAGCAATTTCTAAAAATATTATAAACGATTTTGAAAAGTCAAAGTGATCGATTTTACTCAATGAATTAAACTTTTGGCCGTGTTTGCATTTCGTTTCTCGAACAAACCCAAACAAAGAAAGAAGACGGAAATAGCGGTGGTAAATTTGAAATTTTGTATCATGATAGATGATACAACCAGAATTAAAAGTTAGAGTGACTACTCGAAAAGTATGTTTCGATTTAATTTAAATTAATAAGCGATTTCATTTGAATAAATAAGCGTCATTTAATTTAAATAAATAAGCATGATGACTGTATAATCATTTTCATATTTATTCATTATATTCAAAATTACGTTTAAAACGATAATAGTTGAAGCAATTATAAATAAAACCGTTGAAGACTTTTGTTTAACTTGTTTGGTTAATAAAACCGTGGAAGACATGTTTCAATGATCATAAAGATATTTTATTATTTTTTGCGATACTCCACGTATAAAAGATATCATTTTTGTTAATAACGAATAAAAAAAAAAGTAAAAAAAAAATCGTCGAATAAGTCTGAACTACCGTTGCACCCAAAATAAGTATACCGTATTTAAAGGCGTGATCAAGATATCAGTAAAATAAATTCCGTGTACATCATTTTGCAAAATATTGTTTCAAGAAAAAATGCTTTTACAGTTTAACTGGCCATTTTATCGTTGTAAATCATGACTCTTTCTTCGAACTGAGTTTCGTACACTAAATTTCGTATCATTCTCTTCTCACTCTGTATTCTTTAAAGCAACGAGTGATTTTTTGACAATATTAATAATATTAACAATATTGTTAATTACCAATAATATTTTATTGTTAATTAAAAATATCAACGATATTAACAATTCGACAATATTAAGCTCACATTTTTTGGTTAAAAATCTTCTCAATTCTCTTCCTATTTTATCATTTTTTTTAACCATTACCATACCTTTGATCGTTAATCGGATACTAAAAAGAACAATCTGAAATTTATCTACAACTAAATATGATGCTTTATTTTCCCGCGAATTTAATATGCGCTCTACAATAATCGGAAATCTGCGTGTCCACATTGAATTGCGTAAAAATAAATAGATCTTCGTGTACAGTAGAGGCCCGAATAGTTTGCGTGAAACGCGGACTGCGCGATCGCGGAGGGGAGCTTCTCCCATCTCTCGCGTTTCAGCGAATGAGAGCGTTTGTTCCCCCACTCCGCGCTGTCTCCGCCAATCCTTGGTGAACTTCCAGCTCCCCTGGTATTTTTGATTTTCCGCGCAGGCAATTCAATCGTCACACGAGATCAAGCTGATTTTTTTTTGCTATTGGTAGGTGGTTCGTTGGACGTTGGTTGTTTTTTTTCCACCCTTCGTGTTCCGACTATCGACTTCGTCTCGTTTCTTACCACGCCGATAATGTGACACCAGTCTTCCGCCTTCTCTCGAGTCAACCGCTTCACCAGTATTTACCAGTATTATAGAAAGCCATAAGAACGATAAATAAAGATTAATTAATAAATAAACGTCGCATGTAATCGAAAAAAAATTGTCATGACTAAAAAATCAGACGAGAGGTTGTCTTCGAGTTGGTGCAGTCCGGAACGGCAAATCGTCTTTCAGGTAAGTTTCGCAACAAAGATCGAAACCTTCGAACAATCATAGAGAGCTGTTATTTTTATTACTACGTTTCTTATTACTAAAATGTTTTATTTTATTAATACAATAATCATGGTAAATATTATAATTATTGTACTTCTTTATAATTGTATATATTACATTTTTATCATTGTTTGTATTGTCTGTTGTTGTTATTATTACGTTTTTTAATTATTATATATACAATCGCTATTATTATTATTATTATTATTATTATTATTATTATTATTATTATAGGAAGGCGGTAGAGAAACGTTATGTGATTTTTTTTTCTTTTTTTTTCCGCGAAGGACAAAATGCGTTACGTCTTGACGTTTCGCGTACCCACACTACTGATTATTTACTTCGATGCGAAATGTACGCTACGTAATGAGGGGATAAAAGCGGGAGAGACAGAATGCAGACGTGAAAGATAAATCGCTATCCCACAATCGTCAATACTCAATACGGCAATAATGCTCGTTTACGATTTCAAATGGACTCTGTGATATTTCAGTTCCTTTATGGAGTTTTGGCGGTCTCGTCCCTCCTCGGACCTGGTATGAGTATGGGCTACTCGGCTGTCGCTCTTCCTCTACTGAAAAATTCGACCACCCAACCGATTTTGAGTGAACGCGAAGAAACGTGGTTTGGTGAGTGAAAAAAAATGTATTTTCCATTGTACTTTACAAACTGCGTTCAGCAGTTTTCGACTGTTGTAATAATTATTCATTTCGATATATGCATTAACGCAATCCTCTAGTTTCTCGGCTGTTTTTTTACGCCTTTTTCAATAATTTTTTACGGGCAAACTATCAAAATAATCAATCTCATATTTTCTGCATAATCTTTATTAACATTTAAATAAGCTTTACAAATTTTTTGAAGTCAAAGTATATAATAGAATAAAAGTTATAGTGACCGACAGGAAGACATCAAGTA